>JAODAL010058658.1:0-21962 GCA_025379985.1 Phyllomedusa bahiana | reverse complement strand
GGAGGAAAAAGGGGCATAGTGAAAGGGACATGTGAGAGATGAAGCCAATCAGGCCCGGGGGGAAATTTGTAAGGCCCCGGGCACTATACAAGTGGGGCGCGACGCTGGGAGCTCACACCCCTCTCACTTTTACGGGATAGGGAAGTGCTCCCCGGGCTCCCTTAGTTTACCTGATACTAAAGAACCATTTTTATCACGTTTTGGGGGTGTCTAAAGTTTGGGTCCAGGAATGTTTTCTTAACTTTCTTTTTTCTGATTTTGGGGGGGTTTTGGGTTTGAAGCCCGGGTTTTGTGCCCAAAGGGAAAGGCTCCCTATACATTTTAATGCTATCGCTCACAGCCTTTGAATACCCAAAGGGTGTTTCTAAGCCTGTTCCTTTTGTATTAAATTTAAAAAAAACAGCGTTTTTTACAATACAAATACCATTTCCCCTTTTTGGGGTGCTAAATTTCTTTTTGTGCAATTTACACCCCGGGGTTTTTAAACGTTTTTCTGCTGCTTTTGGTACTAAAAAAAAACCTTTTTTTTCCCCAACCGCCAAAAAAAAATTTTTCCCTTTGTAGCAAAAAATTCCCCAAGCGAAGGAAAATTTAAAAACCTTGTTGGTGCGTTAAAAATACTCGCCTTTTGTAACACGCTACAAAAAGCTGCTCGTTTGGGCTGCTCAATTCTTTTGCGAAATTTTACCCCAAAGGGGTTTTTAACAAAATTTTTTCCCTGCAGTTGTACTCAGAAAAAGAAACTTTGTTTTTCACCGCCACAGAAGAAATTCTGTAGCATAATTCTTATGGCCAAAGGGGTTTAAATTTAAAGGGCCTGTTTGGTTTTTTTAATTCGTAAAAACACAGATTTTTTAAAGGGGCACAAAAACAAGTAAATTTTTTCCTGCCCATTTGTGGGGAACAATTAAAATCCAAGGGTTCCCCAAGTTCTTTGGGGTTCATCTGGGGGTCAAATCCCGGGGTGTATTTACCCATATACAATATCTTCATCAAACAGTGTATGTACTTTTGGGAACAAACGGGTTATGTCAGAAAAGGGGTTTGGCGGCTCTTCCCCCTGCGAGTGGCAGGGGCACAAAAAATTCCAGGCCCGGGTCGCAGCACAGAAAGGGGGGGAAAGCCCACGCGGGGGTCACTCGGTGAGGCCAAACTGCCGCTTTTCATCCAGGGGGGCCGGGTGTGTTGTTCGAAACCCAATTTTTTCTTGATTGGTTTTCAAAGGTCACCCCTTACCCCCCAATTTTGACATCTGAAACCCCAGACAGAGCCGGGGGGAACGTCAGCCAAAACCCTTGGGTTTGGGTTTTTGGCCCGGGAGCGGGTCAGCGCCCTCCCCTGACCTAAACCCCGCCTCTTTTCCCCACCCAATTTTCCCTCACCGAGATTTACTTTGTGGTCGGGGCTCAGCGCCATTTTAATAGCGGGGAAGAAAAATTTGAGAGGGGCGGGTCAGCAGCTACTTGGCAGCAAGAAATGGGGCCAATACCCCCTTTGCTTCTTGCAGTAGGGGGCCCAAAGTTTTAGATGGAGAGTGGCATGGGAGGTATTTGTGGGGGGGTCAGCCTTTTGCATCCAAGACCGGTGTTTTAGGCAGCAGTGACGATGAAAAACAAAAAGATTATGATGTAGCCGACCGGGACTTTTGGGGGCCGGGTGAAAGGGAAAAGGGGGTTTTATCTTTATTTAGGGAAAAAGAAAGGGGGTTTTGCCCTTCGTGTCAGGCAGCGGCGCAAAACCCGCAAGTGGGTTGTGTGGCCCTTAGTTTAGCAGGGGTTGCAGCAGGGTTTTGGGGCGGGAGCCAAAACGGCCAGGGTTTAAAAAAACCCACCCCCCTTTGCAGGGCCCAAAAAATAGCGGCAAAAGGGGCTCCGGGGGGATGGGGGGCCCTTCCCCCATGCGGAGCCCTTGGCGGTTAAAAACAGCTACTCGGGGGGTGGGGGCAGGGTTTTTTGCTAAA
This sequence comes from Phyllomedusa bahiana, assembly GCA_025379985.1. Lineage (NCBI taxonomy): Eukaryota > Metazoa > Chordata > Amphibia > Anura > Hylidae > Phyllomedusa > Phyllomedusa bahiana. The sequence goes on along the minus strand of JAODAL010058658.1, from coordinate 20,002 downwards.
CACCGGAGGAGCCGAATATGGGTTTTATGTAGAAATTGTAGGCAGAAAAAAGAAAGGGGGCAAGGGAGCTAACGTTGGCACCCCGGCCCTTTCGTCAACACATGAGCGTCACCATTTCCGGGGGCCCGGGAAAAAACGTGGCTCAGATGTGGGGGTCCATCCTGCCCCCGCAGCAACAGCACAGCAAACGGGCCCGTGGCACGCATGCCAAATTTCAAACCCCGTCAAGGGACCACCAAACCTTTTGCAGAAGGGAGCTGTTTTTTTCCCTTTTACTATCTCCGGGGGCCAGTGCCCTGTTTCCCCCCCCACTCCCTGACGCCACAAATCGTTCAGCGAGGCGATTGCAAAAAGACAAAAAGTATGCTTTCCAAAACCCTCCTAAGGGGGCAGCAGCTGAACCCCCGGGTCTTGTCCCAAATTGTTGGTGCTTTAAGTCCCTCCCTTTCCAAATTTGGTGGACTCTGCACCCCTTTAGAGAAAATAATGGCTTGTGGGCCCAGCCGGATTTGGGGGAGCTCCAAGCCGTAATTTCTTTTCCAAAAGGCAGTACCAGCACTTCTAAATATTTTAGAAAGGGGGGCCCTTTCCCTTTAGCTTTTTCGGTTTGTTCCAAATTTTCACGGCAAACGCGAACGTTGGACTGTAACTATGATCAGGGCCCGTACATGTCCCTTTTTGGCCCACGGCTGAATTTTGCTTCCCGGGACTGGAAAACCAAAAAACTTGGACAGGAGACGCCGCTTTCCCTCCAAAGTTTTCAAAAAAAAAGCGGCTCCTGCGCCTTTTCCCCCCTCCTCCCCCCTCCCCCCCCACCATCTCAGCATCCACAAGTACTGCTCCATCTTTCCACATGTGTAGGGACCCGCGGTTTCCCCCATTTTTTAAAAAGGCTTGCCTCGGCGAATGAATCACACAGGGGAGGAACTGGGTCCCCCGTTTAAAGCAGCAAGGAAAACGAAAGTGTGGCTTTTCTCCGGGGCCAAACCCGCAAAAACGGAAAACCCTGGTGAAAAGGCAAAGAAGTAAAAATGGTGTCCCCATGCACCCAGGAGGGATGGCCCTTTCGCCCCGCATGGGCACGTGTTCAATTTTTGGTTTTGAAAAGGTTCCCGAGCTTTCCCCCGATCTTCAGAATTCTGAAAATGGCCAAAGGGAAAATTTCATTTCACTTCATCCCTTCCTAAAAAGCCAAAAAGGACACCTCTCCCCGAGTTTTTCCCAAAAAAAAAAAAGGGGAGAAAAGGCCCCCCCCAACCACTCTGATTTGCGATGTTTTTCCAACCCGTTTTGGGAATTTCCCCCTGCAAAAATGTTAGACCGACGCTTTAACAGAGAAAGGCCATTAACCCATTTTTTTGATGACAGGCGGACAGGGGTACTCCCCCTTTTTTAACCTTTTATGTCAGCCATGGGAGCTCCTTTGGGGGTGACACCTCCCTTTTTTTGAGGCCTTCGAGGAGGCCACGTTATTTGTCAGTCGCCAGGACTACAGGATGAATAACGTCATTCCACTGCTTCATGTCCTGGAACAGATGCTGAAAAATAGGTCTGGGCAGGGGACTGGAGACGTGGCGACTACATCTCGCGGCCACATGAGTCCGATGGGGACTGAACTGGAGGAGGAGGAGAGGACATATGGAGCAGAAGCATTGTCTGGTGAAATAAGTGGATTTTCTACCCAGGTGACAAGAGAGGAGGAGCAGGAGCAGCTGGAGGAGGTAGATGGAGATGAGGAAAACGAGGCAGATGACCTGCAAGCACCGTGGCAGTATACACTGGAGATGGAGGCCGGGAGCCCCTCGGTGTCACTTGTGCAGATGGCCCGCAGCATGCTGATTTGCCTGGCTAGTGACAGCCGAATAGTCAGCATCCGGAAGAGGGAATGACTTCTGGCTCTCCACCCTATTGGACCCTCGCTACGGTCCAAAATGGAGCCTTTTTTCCCAGCTATTGAGAGGGAGGACAAACTCAAATACTATAGGAAATCCTCAGTAGTCAGTTGTCCGCTGCCTAAGTGCGTCATCGTCCCTCCTCTGACAGGTCCTGACCGGGGGGTTCTTCAGCGCTCACGTACTAACTGCCGCGGCTGCTGGGGAAGGTGGGGGGTAGGAGCAGTACCAGCTCCATCAGCAGCAACCTATCTGGAGTCACTGATGAGCCAGCTTCCTTCACCCGCCTAGTGAGGAGGGCAGTCACCAGCAGCAGCAGCAGGACCTGGAGCAGACCCTGAATCAACAGGTGGTGGCCTACTTGGACAGCACTCTGCCACCCCAGTTAGAAGATCCGCTGGACTACTGGGCAGCCAAACTGGATGTGTGGCCGCAACTTGCCGAGTTTGCAGTGGAGAAGCTATCCTGCCCGGCCAGTAGTGTGGCATCAGAGCGGGTGTTCAGTGTGGCGGGGGCCATCGTTACCCCAAGGAGAACCCGCTTGTCCATGGGAAATGTCAAGATGAATCAGGCGTGGATCGGCCAGGATTTCCACACACCAATGCCTTAGGCGTCAGACTACATCAGCCATGACGCCTTACCCAAACTGTGAGAAATGAGTCTGGGTTCAAACTACCTGCCTCAGCCACTATTCTGATGCCGCCACCCGCCTGATGCCACACATCTGCTGACAGTTTCTCTCCATCTGCCACCAACCATCTTTACCAGGGACTGGTATTGCCACCCCACCTCCACACTCTGTCATTGTGCCACTCTCTGACCTCATACTGCTGCTGCTTTTGCTGGGCCCTGACATCCACACTGGTCATTGTGCCACCCCTTTTGACTCATGCTGTTGCTCCTGCTCCCCGGTCACCTCCACCTGTCATTGTGGCACTCTGGGGCCCTACTCCATTTTTGCCCCCCTCCAGAAGGGCCCAATTGTTCCTGTTGACCTCATGTTTGGTTTGCCCCCCGTCCCCCCCTCCGCTCTCTGTCATTGTGCCACTCGGGGCCTACCCCAGTTTTGCCACCCCCAATGCCCATTGTCCCAATGTCTGCCCTTTTGGCTGCTGCCGCCGCCACCTCCGCTCTCTGTCATTGGCCACTTTTGGGGCCCCTACTACTTTTTTTTGGGCCACCCCCCCAAATGTCTTTGTCCCAAACTCTCTGACCTCTTTGCGCTGCTGCCTTTTCATCCCACGGGTTTTCCATTGTCCCACTTGGGGGCCTACTCCATTTTTTTGGCCCTCCAGAATGTCATTGTGCCACTGTCTGACCTCATGCTGCTGCCGCCGTGCCCCCTTCACTTTCTGTCATTGGGGGCCCACCCCTGTGGCCTACCCCCCATTTTTTTTTGGCCCACTCCAAAATTTCATTGTGCCCTGTTGCCCTCATTTTGCTCCCGGGCCCTTTCCCCCTCCACTCTCTGTCATTGTTTTCACTCTGGGGCCCTACTCCATTTTTTTGCCACCCCGGGAAGGGCATTGTCCCCACTGCCTGACCTCATGCTGTTTTAAACCCCCAACCGCCCACCTCCACCCCTCTGTAAATTGTCCCACCTGGGGCCCCAACCAACATTTTTGCCCCCCTCCGGTGCCCATTGTCCCCACGGGCCCTTGACCTCATCTGCGGGCTGTGACCTAACACTGTGCCCATTAGGGCCACTGCCCTGACCTCATGCTGTGCTGTGGCTGCTCCCGGGTGACCTACACACGGGTGTCTTTGGGTAAAAACCTCTGTGGCCTTACCTTTTTTTTGCCACCTGTAGAATGTCTTTGGGTGCCACTGTAGGACCTCTTTTGCTGCTGCTGCTGTTGTTTGCCGTCAACTCCCACTGTGTCATTGTGTAAACTCTTTAGCCACTCCTGTTTTTGCCACCTCCAAATGTCATTGTCCCACTGTCTGCCTCATCCCTGCTGCCCCCCGTCACCTCCACACTTGTCACAGTTTTGCCATCTGAGCCCCCCGCTTTTTTTTTTCCGGTTTCCCCGTTTGCCATGAGTTATCAGGCACATTCCCCCTTTTTTTTTTTGGTCATTTTTTCCCTTGAAGTGCCCAGGGAATTTTATAGTGAACGTTTTCTAAAAAGCGACGGCAGTCAGGGTGCGTGTAAATATTTAAAAACAAATTGAATGAAAAACCCCCCCAAAAGCCCCCCTTGCATTTTTTAAAGCTTTGGGCACAAAAATTCCCTACAGAAACCCTAAAGGCTCTGTGCAGCCGGGGGAAATTTGGCTGGTTTTTTAACTTTTAATTCGCCCCCAAATAGTTTTGAAGATTACTTTGGGCCCATCGAAATCGGCGTTGGTCGATAGTCAAACCATCATCGAAAGGATATTGGGATGGCGATAAAATAGATTATGTTTCGATGACCTTTAAAAAGTCTATGGGGAGCAAAAACCCCTTTTCCATTTTTAAACCCCAAACAGGGCTGGAGAAGCGGGAAAATTAAAACCACAACGTCAAATGGATACGGCTAAAATCTTAGGAAACACACTTGGGTTTTTATAAAAGCCACAAAAAAAAATACACGGGACCATTCCTATTCCTGTCTTGCACCACACCATGATTAAACCTGCAGGGACCTTCCCCACAAAATTTAAAAAGTGCCAGAAGGCAGTTGTTTTTTAACCCAAATCTTTTTTCCCTTGAACTGGACTTTGGAATTTTCCCTGCCCTTTGGAAGGGCAGCATGAGCCCCAAACCCTGCTTTGCCCCCCCACTTTTAAAAAAAGTGCCGGAAAAAGGAGTCTTTAAAACCACCTTTTTTAATTTTTAAATGGACATTGACTTTCCCTTTGTCCGGGTCCCACGTTTTGCCCAAAAAAAACCTGTCTGACTCACAATTAAAAAGTCCCGGGAAAAAAAGGAGTTTTTTCCCCCACCTTTTTATTTTCCTGGACATTGACCATACCTGTCCTGGGCCACGATGACCCAAACCTGCATGACCCCCGGATTAAAAAGTCCCCCGGAAAAAAAGAGTCTTTCAACCACCATTTTAGTTGAACTGGAATTTTGACTATACCTGTCGGCGGCCAACAGCTGACCCCCAAAACCTCCATGACCCCAGATTAAAAAGTCCCGGGAAAAAGGAGTCTTTAAAAACCACCATTTTAGTTTCATGGACTTTGAAAATACCTGTCCTGGGCCCCAGCATGGCCCCAAAACCTGCATAAAACCCCAGATAAAAATTCCCGGGAAAAAAGGGAGTCTTTAAACCACCTTTTTTGTTTAAGGGACATAGACTATCCCTTTTCCTTTGGGCCACAGCATACCCCCCAAACCTGCGGCCCCCGGGTTTAAAAAAAAGTGCCAAAAAAGGAGTTTTTTAAACCCCCACCATTTTAGTTGAACTGGACTTTGGGCCCTTACCTTTTCCTGGCCAAAAAGCATGGGGCCCTAAACCTCATGACCCCAATTAAAAAGTGCCGGAAAAAGGAGTCTTTAAAACCACCTTTTAGTTTCACTGGACATTTTACTTTTCCCCTGCCCCTGTGTAGGGGCTTGCCCCTCCGTTTGAATGCAGCCCAAATTGATCTTCACTTGGAATACTGGGGTTTTAACGCTCCTGTTCCAAAACCCGGGTTGCCCTTTTTCTTAGCATTCTTTTTCTCATTTTATTTCAACATGCTGGGGGAAAATTTGCTCTGTACTTTGTTTTTGCCCGTGCCCCATACTCCATGTCCTCTAAATAACCTAAAACCGGGGAAAGGTTTTCCTGTACCCCCCTTGTACAATTCAGGGGAAATTTTTTTTTTAAACAGCTTTTTTGTAGGGGAAAGTTTTTTGTACTTTAATTCTAGAAAAACATTTTTAAAATGGGATGGAATCCCACCTGTCTTTGTTTCCCTTTTTTTAATTGTTTTAAAATTTGGGTTTGTCTCAATACAGGGATTGATAGCTATGTTAAAGATCTTGCAAAAAAAAGTATTTTTGCAATATTTTACCCATTAACAGTGCCCCTACCTATTCCTGTTTCTGCCTACCATCCCCCTTGAGCAACTCTTGACAATTGTGAAGAAAAATGTCTTTTAGAAAAAAAAAATTTTTTATAATGGGGCCCCCTGGAGAAATAGCTGCATGTCAAAAGCCAAAAAATCCCCCCAAAAAAATTTCAAAGCATGACCCTTGACCCACTTTGGCAATTGTGAAAGAACTTTGTCTGTTAGAAACAACACCCTTTTTTATAATAGGACCTGTATTATTGCTGCATTTCAAAGCAGCATGCCCCCAAAAAATTATAAAAATGACTTCTCAGCCCCCCCTTTTTAAAAATTTTGTGGGGGAAAAAATCCCAATTAGAACCCACATTTTGTTCCAAAGGACCAAAATTTAAAAGCTGTATCTAAAGCAACATGCCCTTAAAAAACCTTTTGACAATGCGAAAATTCTAAAATAAAGGGGAGTAAATGGAATACGGTGTTGTATGTAACCTTGGGGTTTTTTTTTTTTTTTACAGTCTCCTCACGAAAAACCACAAAATGAACGTTGGGAAAAGAAAAATAAAAATTCCCAAGTAAGAAATAAATCTTTTTAAAAAAAAAGTTTTAAAGAGGACCATTTCTTTTTTAAAAGGGGAAAAATGTGAAGAAAGCGGGCAACTAATCGGTGCCCTCGGCAATTGGGGCCACAACATCATCGAGATCCATCCCTGATTCTCTTGATGAAATTCAAACAATCCACATTATCGGGAAAAAAGGGGCCGGATGCGTTTGTCTGTAAGGGACTCCCTCCAGTGTGCTGAAGGTACGCTCAGATATGCCCTGGCTGCTGGGAAAGGAAACCAACAGGGCAGGCGTGGCGAGCGACCCGGGGCCATTTGGGTCCTTTTTTGGGATCCCCCAAAATTTTAAAATTGGGGTCCGGAACACTTAAAAAAAACTTTTTGGGTTGAGACGCAGTTTTCCCGTGCACCTGATCAAAAACCGGGGTTTCTCTGTGTGTTGGATGTGGGGGCCCTGCTTTTGCATGCGTTGGTGAGGGGGAATAAAAAAGATTGCCAAAGGTCCCCCATTGGGCTTCTGCCACCTTGCCTGCTGCTGCTCCGCAAAGGCAAACTTGGTACTTATTTGCTGTCACCCCGGTTTGTGTTTTCCCCACCGTAAACATTTGGGGAAAACTTGAAATCAGACGAAAACAGATGTCTCCAGTTGTTAAATTCAGAAAGGGCCCCCTTTTTCCCTGCATTTTACTCAAAATTTGGGTGGGGGGAAAGGGAAAGTCCCTGATTTTTGGTTTTTTTCCGGGGACCCGGAGGGGTGGCCCCCCAGTAACTGTTGTTTTTTTTAAAAAGGCCTTAAGGGCGGGGATCATGTTGGGGGAAAAGGGAGCACCCAAAGCACTCATGTGGAAAAATGGAGCCTTGATTTCTCAAGCCTCTGGGTTGGGGGCACTAGCAAATGATCTTACTCATTTCCTCCCCCCGCCTAAAATTTCCGCCCCCAAACCCTTTTTTCCCAAAACAGGGACGCGGTAACCCCGGTGCCCTGGGGAATCCCATCCTCCCCCCGGGTTTTCCCCCTTTCCGGCACAGTTTCCCCCCCCCAACCCCCCAAAAACCCCCTGACTTCCCTTTAGATATGCCCCCCTTGGGAGCGTTTGCCCACCTTGAAATGGGCCCGGGCCCCCAAACCCAAATTCCCTAATAAAAGACCGAAAAAATTGTAAACTGCGGGCCTTGTGGATTTGACGGAGAAAAAAGGCTCCGTGTCCCCCTTTTGGTGCCCCTTTCCCCTTTCCTCCGTCGCGGGCGGGACCTGTTTTTTTCAGAGTGCCAAAGGGATGGGTTCCAGAACTAAGATCACCAAAAAAACCTCATGCTGAAAAGGGGCATTGCCCCGCACTGACCATTTTGGTGGTTTCTTAAAAAACTGGCAAGGTTTGGTGCAGAGCTCTTTCACCTGCCTCCACCTCGGTGGCCAACCCCCCGGGGTCCGCCCCGCGGGCTTTTCGGGCCCAAAAGGTGTTCATTTTCGTATTTGGGGAAAGGGGCTTTGGGCGCTGCTGCCACAATCGCTGGGGGCATTTTGGGGGGTTGGAAAATTCCAGCGTGTTTCCCACTCAACAATGAGACGGTTGACGGGGGGCCGGTTTGACGCTGCAACGCAGCCAGGGGGGACGAAGCAGGGTGCAATGGGGGAAAGGGGTGAGAATTTTAACTTCGGCCCCCCTCAGCAGGCAGTCCAGCCCCGGGGTTAGCTCTTTAAAAATTTTTTGGCGAAAAGGGGTTTCATGACATGGCCAGGAAAGGGGATTTGCTCCAGCCTCCCGGGTCTTAAGGGGGGCCCAGCAGTTTTTCCCCGGGGTTATCCGCAAAACCCCCCTGCCTGGCAAAAGGTTTTTGGAAACCCACCCAAAGGGGCTGGGTCTCGTTGCTTAGAGCCGTCCAAAAGCCCCCTGACCCGTGGGGTTGGGCGGTCTCCAAGACAGATTAATTTTTTAACACGGCCTGGTTTTTTTTTCTTGGGGACGTGGAAACCAACCAAAAGGACCTTGGGGGAAAGAAAACCCCGGGACCATCCCTGGGGGTTTTTTTAAAAAGCGTGCCCCCGAGCCTAGAGCCACCGTCAAACCCCCCGAGCCATCATCCCCGCTCCCCCCCAGTTAGTTGGGCACGAGATATAGCGGCCTTTGGGTGTGCTTATTTCCCTGTGTCGGTGGTCAATGGACTTTTTTTCCCGGGCCCAAAAAATGCAGACAACGCGCTGAAATTTTTAAATGACACGTTGGGGTGGCCAGGGCAGGGACGGGGGGTTTTCTGGCAAAGAAATGCCTGCTCGGCATCTGGGATTGGGGGCGGCAAGGGCCATGAAGGGTTTGGGGGAACCCATCTGTGTCCACCAACGGAAAGGCAAAAATTTCCAAGGCCCAAAAACCTGGGAAAGCCGACATTCCCGGCTTTTGGGTTGGAGGGTTTTGGGGTTAAAATGGTTTTTTCTCTCCCAAACCCCAAAAAAAAGGGTGGCCTTTCTAGGGCTGCCGCTGTAAAAGGCGTGGCAGGTTTGTCAACTGGTGGAAGGAGAAGGGGGGGATGGGTGTCTGGTGGTGCTTTGGTTTGGGACTCGGGCGAACCCGGGGGAGGCTAAAGCGGAAGCTGAAACCCTGAAAATGTCCCCTGTAGACATGGGCAGCTGAAAGGGAAAGCTTGGGGGGTGGCGGAGGAGGAGGTTGGGGGAGACAGAGGGTGTACAGTAGTTTTGGGGGCCCGGCAACGGTCCCGGGGCCTTTTTTTTGGGCCAAATGTTTTCCTCCATTTCAACTCATGTATTCCCCTGCATGTGACTAGAAGTTTTGGGGGTGGTTAAAACCTAAGATTTTTTTGCCCTAAATTATCGTTTTTTGGCAAAGGCGGCATATGGGCATCGCTTGGGGGAACAGGAGGCTTGGGTAAAGAAGGCCCCGGGGTTGAGAGGTCCGGACCATTTTGGGCCGGGCCCATAAGCCCCGGGGGCGGGGTTTAAATGACCGTGGCTGGCGGAATCATATCAGCGGACTTTTTGCGACCCGCCCTCTCCCTTTTTGAGGGGGACCCCTTTCTGACACTACCCCCTCGTCTTCCTCCCCGTCCACTGATGAAAAACGCCGCAAGCAAATTCTGCGGGAAAAAACCCCCGACGGATTCGCAATGTCGTATCAAACCCTTTATTTTTCATCATCCAAAACAGGGGGACTTTTTTTGTCCTGACTTTTTTGCATCCAGAAAACTTCGGGGGTACCCTGCAAGGGCCCCGCAAGGCGGTTTGCCGGGCCGCCCCGGGAAAATTTTTTTTTCCCATTTTACCCCGGGTTCCTTATCCTCCTCCAAAAGGTTATCATTTAAAAGGCGTCCCGAGCAAAACAAAATCATCCCCCTTTTGGGCCCCTTGGGGCGTTGGAAATGGGCCCTTTTGACCCCCAACCGCATTTTGGGCATCAAAGAGGTCTTCAGAAAAAGGATTATCCCAGTGGTGGGGAAAACAGGGTTGGGCATTTGGGGGTTCCTTCGCTTCATGTTGGACGGTGTGTTTTAAAGGGTGATGATGAACCCTTTGTGGCCCCTGACTGGGAAAGGGCGAGGAGGTAAGAATGGCCCTTTAAAGCAGGTTGCATTAACCCCTGAAAACGATTTGGGGACGCGTTTTTTACTGGATTTACGGGGGCCCCGCCCGCGAAAAACAGGCCGACGGTCCTGCAACTGACGATCCCCTGGCATGGGGTTGTCGCCAGCACTGGAAAAACATCTTCTCTCGTACCTCTACCCCCCTTTTCCCACCCCCCCCCCTTTTCTCGCATTTTTACCCGAATTTTCTTCCCTTTTTAGAAAAAATAAAAATTTGAGAAGGTATGGAAGAGTTTTGGGAAAAATCTTTTATTAAAAGACGGAAATCACAGTAAATTTTCAAAACCCCCAAATCAAAAAAAAAAAATTGCTGGATTGAAATTTTAAAATCTAGGTTTCCTCTATCAACAAAGCTTGACTGACCAAAAAATGAAAAAAACACCTGTCTGAAATGTATAAAGGATAATAAACGGTATTTTTTTTGGGACCTATCAATTTACCCGTGGTGACTACAAAAATTTCTGTATTCAAAAATTTTAAAAGCAAAAATAGCTCTTAAACAAACTTGATGACCAAAAATGAAAAAAACACCTGTCTGAAATGTATACGGATAAAAAACGGGATTTTTTGGGACCTATCAATTCCCCCTGTGGCCCACTACAAAAAATTGGGTTTTATTCAAAATTTTTAAATGCAAAATAGCTCTTATTCAACAAAGCTTGACTGACCAAAAGTGAAAAAAAACCCCTTTTCTGAAATGTATAAAGGATAAAAACTTTAATTTTTTTGGACCTATCAATTCACCCGGGGGTGACTACCAAAATTTTCTGTATTCAAATTTTTAAATGCAAAGTAGCTCTATCAACAAAACTTGACTGACCAAAAGTGAAAAAAAACCGTCTGAAATGTATAGGGTAATTAAACGGTATTTTTTGGGACCCATCAATTCCCCCTGTTGGGGACTACAAAATTGCGTATTCAAAAATTTAAAAAAGCAAAAATAGCCTATCCCAAAAAAAGCGTGACCGACAAAAGTGAAAAAAAACCTTTCTGAAATGTATACAGATAATAAAAGGTAAATTTTTTGGGACCTATAAAATCACCTGTGGTGACTACAAAATTTATGAATTCAAATTTAAGTTTCTAGGTTTCCTCTTCAACAAAGCTTGACTGACAAAAGTGAAAAAAAACCTGTCTGAAATTTATAAAGGATAATAAAACCCGGGATTTTGGCACCTATTAAATTTTCCTGTGGTGACTACAAAATTGCTGTTTCAAATTTTAAAAACCCAAAATAGCTCTATTTAAAAAAAACCCTTTAAATGAACCAAAATTTAAAAAAAAACCCGTCTGAAATGTATACGGATAATAAACGGTAATTTTTTGGGGACCTTTCCCAAATTCCCCCTGTGGTGACTACAAAATTGCTGTATTCAAAAATTTTAAATGCAAAGTAGCTCTAAACAAAAAAAGCTTGACGGAAACCCAAAAATGAAAAAAACACGGGTTTTGAAATGATAAAAAGATAATAAAAAGGTATTTTTGGCACCCACAATTTAAAACCCGTGGGACTACAAATTTTTCTGGTAATTTTAAAATTTTTAAAATGCAAATAGCTCTATCAACAAAGCTTGACTGACCAAAAGTGAAAAAAAAACCCGTCTGGAAAAGTATAAAGGTTTAATTTAAAAGGTTTTTTTTTGGCACCTATCAATTTAAACCCGTGGTGACTACATAATTTTTCCCCGTATTCAATTTAAATGCAAAGTAGCTCCCAAACAACAAAGCTTGACTGACCAAAGTGAAAAAAACACCTGTCGAAATGTATAAAAAGGGTAATAAAAAGGTATTTTTGCCACCTATCAAATTTACCGTGGGGACTACAAAATTGCTGTAATTTAAATTTAACTGCAAAGTAGCTCTTAAACAACAAAGCTTTACTGCCAAAAATGAAAAAAAAAACCTGTCGACAAAGTATACGATAATAAAAAAAGGGATTTTTTGGGACCCATCAGTACACCGTGGTTTAACCCACAAAGTTACTGGATTCAAATTTAAATGCAAGGTGGGCTCTATCAACAAAGCTGGGCCCCGCCAAAGTGAAAAAAACACTTTTCTGAAATGTAATTGGGATAATAAAAAGTATTTTTGGGACCTATCAACCGTGGGGACTACAAAATTTCTGGATTCAAATTTAACTGCAAAGGGGGCTATATCAACAAAATGGCCTTTGGGGAAAATTGAAAAAGAACCCCCTATCTGGAAAAAAATTTTGAAAAATAAAAGTAGAGTTTTTTCCCCCCCTAACAAAAAGCCTGCAGTTTCTAGGGAAAAAATCTGTATCCTAAAATAAGGGAATGCAAATTTTTTAAACAAAGGGTTTTGGCTGAAAAATACCCCGTAACCTTTTAGGCTTGTCTGTGTTCCCCCCCCGGGCCCCCCCCCCCCCGCCCCCCTCTGTGACTTTACAGCGGGAATGCTCCTTTAAAAATTTTTCTGCCTAACTACCTAAAATCTGAAATTCCCTGGGTCTAAAATAAGTTTAAGGATCACACTAAAAGTAGAGGGTGTTTTTCTGTGAAAAAAAAGAGTAATTTTTGCTGAGCTTTTTGCCCAGCTGTTTTGGGGCAGAGGCAGAGAGCCGTCCTTCGTATGAGAGCTGACACACAATGATCCCCCCCCAATTTGGGGGGGGGGGAACCAAAGGGGGGGGGAAGGGGCCCTAAAAAAAAAAAAAACGGGGGGAAAAAGGGATGGTTGGGGGGGGTTTTTTTAGGGGAATAATTAAAAAATTTATATTAAAAGAATGGTAAAGAAATTCCCCAGCCTATTTCTGTTAAACTATTTGCTGGTGCTAAAAATGAAGGGGTTTCCGAAAATGGGGCGATATTAATAGATGATGCACAGATTTTTTAAAACCCAAATTTTTCGCGTGATCACAAAATCCCCAACCTAAAAATTAAAAGTGCCGATTTCACTTTGTCCCTTTAAATTTTCGCTCAACACTAAGTTTTCTGTATTCAACCCAATTGCATGTATCCGTCAATACCAAACATTTGATTTGATGCCCCCTGTAACCAGGTAGTAGCCCCCTGTAGCCAGTAAATTGCCCCCTGTGGCCAGGTAGTAGCCCCCTTTTAGCCAAAGGGAGAACCTGGTAATATGCCCCCTGCAGCTAATGAAAATAAAATAAAAAAATACTCACCTCTTTATGTTACCTGCAGCGCAGCCAGGTCCGGGAGCTGATGTACAGTGTAAGCGGCGTGACGTCATTACGCTTACGCCTCTACACAGCTCCTGGGATCTCCTGGGCCAGCAGAGGCTTCTGACCTAGGAGATCCATCATCGTATGGGTTGTGATGAAAGTCATGCGCCCCTACCCGATGCTGATGTGTATGTACAGCGCTCACTGAGCGCTGTACATACAAAGGAGAAGGCAGGAGGGTAACAACCCATCCTGCCATCTCCCTGTAGGAGCAGCTGCACTGTGTGTGTGTGCAGATGCAAACCATGCACGGCCATGGTAAAACGGCTTTGCAGAGTCAGAAGCTAATCACTGGGAACGGCCCTGGTGCCGCTATACGCCTGCAATACGTTTGTTGCTTCAGAACTACGTGCTGGCCAGCATGTTCTTCTGAAGTGCTCCCACTGACATTCCTTTTCCCCAATGTGTAAACGGCGGGAAGAAGTGACATGTCACTTCTTTCTCCTGTCAAGTTTTGTACGCCAGGGAAAACGTTGGGTAATCATAGTTCTCAATGAGAGCCATGAATTACCGTATTTGCGGGGAGTAATTTGGGCGTATTGCAGCACAATTACATGCCGAAATACGTCCCGCAAATATGCCGTGTGAACATACTCTGAATACAAAAAATATATTTTTTAACCCCTTTCTGATTGAACCTTTTTTTGTCACGCTTGTTTTTCCCTACTCGCCTTCCTAGAGCCATAACATTTTTATTTTTCCACCTACATACACATATGAGGACTTTTATTTTGCAGTACAAGATGTACTTTCTAATGGTGTCATTCATCTTACCATAGAATATAATGAGAAACCGCAAAAAAAATTGTAAGTGGGGCAAAATGTGAAAAAAAAAAAACGTACTTGCAGCATGTTTGGAGGAGTTTTGTTTTTACGGCATTCAATCTTTGGTAAAAATTATGTGTTTATCTGTAATCTACAGGTTGACATGTATCCGTCAATACCAAACATGTAGGATTTACGTTATGTTTTGGTACCTTAAAAAAAATTTCAAACATTTCCTATTATTGAAATTTGCGCTACGGCGCCATTTTCTGTGACCAATAACTTTTTGTACGAAATCCCACTGACTTTTTTGTGGGCTGAAGTGTACTTTTTATTGCTACCAAATTGGGATGCATATGACTTTTTAAATTAAATTTATTCAAATTTTTAGGGGATGTGAAATGATCAAAAAAATGCAATTTTGACATTTGAAATTTATTTTCTTCTATATTGTTCAGCGTATGGCATAAATTATATTATATTTTAATAGATCTGACTTTTTTGGATGCAGCAATACCAAATAAGTGTAACTTTTTTATTATTTTATTTTTTATTTGTAAAATGGCAAAAGGACGGGGATATAAACTTTTTTTTTTTTTTTACACTTTACAACATTTTCTTTTTTTTTTACTTTAATTTTGAGTCCCCTAAGGTACTGTACCACTAAGGTGAGCGATCATTTTTACAGTCTAATGCATTGTATAGACAACGCATTAGAGTGTACCAATATGGCAGTTTCCACACTTCCTGCTTGGGACCGGAAGTGGAGAAATCGAAAACATGGCAGCGATGAAAACCTTCACAAGGCTTCCAGTTGCCATGTTAAGTGATCTTAGACCTGCGATTTCACCACGGGTGCCCCTATCAAAGTGAGGAACAGTGCACGGCACCGTTTCTCATTGATTTTGATGCCGCCGCATCTAAGGCGGTAAACAGCATGAGATGGCGGTGCCCTTCCACACTGTAACCGCTGAGTGTTAAGGAAAGAAAAATAACTTGAAACTGTCAAAAGTTTATGATACATTTCTAATGACTGAAAATCAACTAATGAAAGTCAGAAATTGTGTTTGAATTGTAATACAACAGAATAATAAAAAAAAAAAAAAAAAATCAATGTAACTGGCCTGGACAAAGATTGAAGAATAATTTGATCATAAGGTATTACGCTGCCCTTGGTATTGGATCCACTGGACCGCTGCGACCAATGGTGAGAGCCACACCAGGGAGCGGGGTCTAAGTGCAACCCGGTTTTCACCTGAGCCCCCCACAAAGCGGGATGGTCTTGCTGCAGCGGGATTACACCAGGTCGCTACCCCTGACGTGGCTGGTACGCGGCGGCAGCCGAAGAACGGCCAGAAACAGGTAGTCGGCAAGGCAGTAGTCGGTGGAAGGCAGGCAGACAGGAACACCACGGAGAAGAACTGGCACGGAGATACAAGACAGCTAGGACGTACAGGAGCCATGCTAGCAGGGAGCTAGGAGCAACAAGGATCCAGCAGGGGCTCACAGGAAGTGATCCCTCTTTCTGGACCGGAGGAATTTCCTCACCAACTCCTGGTTCAAGATGTTGCCTTCCGGCTCCCAAGACCTTTCTTCAGGCCCGAATCATTTGCAATCGATAAAGAAGTGCCGCTTACTCCTAATCGTCTTCATATCAAGGATTTCTTTTACCGCAAAGATATTAGAGGACTCAGCAACGGAGGACAGAGGGGCAACCTTACGGGAAAAACAATTCAGAACCACCGGTTTTAACAGGAAGACATGGAAAGAGTTGGGAATACGCATGGTAGGCGAGAGCCGACATTTATAGGCCACAGGGTTGATGCGGTTGAGTACCTCGAACAGGCCTACATAGCGGGGGACTAGTTTGTAGCTGGGGATCTTGAGCCGAATATATTTTGTGGACAGCCACACCATATTGCCCAGGGAGAAGACTGGGGATGGTCTTCTATTCTTGTCGGCCTGCAACTTCATGCGCAGAGAGGCTTGACGCAGTGACTGGCGCGTCTGGTTCCAGATGTTCACAAGGTCTCGGACCACGGAATAGGCCGCAGGAACCTCAGGAGAGACTGCTAACGGGAGGGGAGGGCAGGGATGCCGGCCATACACAATGTAGAAGGGAGATGCATCCGCCGATTCCAAATCCAAGAAGTTATACGAAATCTCCGCCAAGGACAGTAAGCTGGACCAATCATCCTGGCGAGCCAACATGAAGTAACGTAAATAGCCACCCAGGATCTGGTTGACTCTCTCTACTTGACCATTCGTCTGTGGATGGTAGGCTGATGAGAAATCCAGGTTCACCCGAAGCTGAGAACAGAGGGCCCTCCAGAACCTGGAGACAAACTGGACCCCCGGTCAGAAATATTCAGTTTGTGCAGTATATATATTTTTGTTTTGACATAATCATGTTTCTAAATATGGTACATACCAATTTGTGCTATACAAACTTGTGCCAGAGTCCAATGTATGCATGTACAATCATTTTGCTTTAGTAAGGGATCTTTTTAGTCTGTATGTACATGGATTACTTGCACAGTTGGGGTCTGTGAGTGTGATCTATAATGAGCAAGAATTTAATCCATTAGTGCACATATGCATGCCGGGTTGGTGCCTGTGTGTGTTGTCAAATGTCCAGTTCTATTTAGATGCTGTGTCCTGGATTACATGGCATTTTAGTACACATGTGCTTTGCATATTAACTTGCTCAGCCGCAGCTGAACCTAAAAGGCGTGACCTCTAGTGAATGAGGGTCAAGCTCTTCAGCATGTATGTATGAAGGACATGTGTTGAGTCGTTCTCATGAGTAGCTGACATCAAATATGCACAGTCCCACGTGAATCTTATAAGCACTGAACTCCTGTGCAGTCGCAGATAAATTTCATGAATGCCAGACTTGACATCTCATGATTATTGCTTACCCAATTCAGTGATGCCGCAAATAATACAGGTATTTATTTACTACACAGTTGATTGGCATTCCCTTGATTATATCTTTAGTGGGGATTTTTCTCTAGCACATATGGTCCCTGATATTCATTAAGCATATGCTTTCTGGTAGCTTTTCATCACGCTGGATATGATTTAGTCATACTTATGTAGACTTTGATACTGTTATATTTTTGGCTCTATTTATTGTGTATATGACTGAATGGTCTTTCTTTATGGTGGGGTGTTGGTTACTTTTCATTTACACAGTTGAGTCATATTATTATGACTACTTCTAACTCCTGACATTGGCAGCTTGTAGCTCATGAAGTAAATCACATATTATAAAATGGTCCAGTGGGTATAAAAGGTGTGTAGGCCGTCTGCACATACCATTGATGTTTCACTTCCGCCTGAACTTGGCAATAAACAAACCCAGATAATTTTTTAAACATTTTTCTATTATCCTTCAACACTAATTAAACTTTTTGAACATAACTGCCTCCAATTGCAACACATTTTTAGGCCCTATGGATCCATTCTTGAAAACATTCCAAAATGCTGATATTGGCATCAATTTCAGTTGTCCCCTAACTCCAGCAATGAGATCTTCTCAAGTTTTGAAGTTCATTCCATGCAGGGGTTCTTTCAGCATCGAGAACAACCAAAAATCGCATGGGGCAAGGACTGGCGAGAAAAGAGAATGCCCATGATTGAATGTTTCCAAGAATTCCTTCCACCAGTCAACATGGCTTTCTATAGCTCATCCATCAGGAACCTTGGCACTCAGCAAGCTACTTGCTAAAGCCCAAATTATGATGGATAATCCTGTGAAGACTTGTAGAAGACATACCCAGCTCCATCTGCATCTTCCTGATGGTCACATGACAATAATTTTCCAGGAGTTCATGAACTTTGTCAACATTATCTGGTTCTCTTGATGTCCTAGGCCTTGGTTCACAATGTTCGTCATCAAACTGAAATGACCACTGCCAAATCGCTGAAACCAATCTGTGTCATTTTAGATGGAGCATCATCTCCAAAAGTTTCTTTCAGCACTTGCAAACTGTCAGCAGCCTGAAAGCCACGCTGAAAGTGATGCAACATGATCACTCAAAAGTCACTCAAAAATCGCGCTTATGGCACTGGTGGATCACTCATGGATGCTTGCATCAACTTGCTTCTCCTCTCCATACTGGGAAAACTAGAAGGAGAAAAATTATGAAAAAAATTAACCATAACTTTATCAAGTCCACGATACTAAAGTCTGGGCGGCAGTGGAACATCCCTCAGATATATCGCTTTTTGCTGTCATGGGTAAAAGGGACGATTATCAGCATTGCAAAAATAGAATATTGTTGGCTTTTGGGCCAAGGGTTTGCTTGCTGCTGAGGTGAAAGTGGATCATTAGTACACAAATAACAGGTTGTGAATAAGATATGTGGAAACTGTGGAGCAACACGTACCATTGATGTGATAAGTGAATGTTGGTCATAAAGGTGCGCAAGTGTGAATCATCATACAGTGGAGGAGCTCACCATGAATATTAATTAGGGGGTTAACAAAGATATGTCTAAAACAATAATTTTCTGAATCCTACTGCATATGGGGCTCTAAAGCAGCTGGATGAACACTTCACTTTTGCTAACGAAGTTTCATCAGCAGAAAACCCTTCAGTTTTCATAACAGTATTGGAATTGGAGCTCCACTGATTGGCAAAGGGTTTCCTTGTCCAATAAATTATGTCTTCTGCTTCATCAAACAGATGGACATTGCAGTGTCAGCAAAGAAACATCAGAGCACAAACACTCTGCAGCAATTTCTGGATGAACACAAGCTGGTAGTGGCAGCATTATGGTCAAGGGAATGTTTTTGTGGCATTCTCTGAGCCCATTCTTCCTTGTGGAAAATGTGTTTAATCGGTTTGGATATAAATCCATTCTTGCAGATCATGTACACCTATGCATGTTGATTGTCTTTCCTGGAGCAGAAAGGATTTGCCAACAAGACAATGCAATATGTCACATTACTAGAAATTTCCAATATT
Organism: Phyllomedusa bahiana; assembly: GCA_025379985.1. NCBI lineage: Eukaryota > Metazoa > Chordata > Amphibia > Anura > Hylidae > Phyllomedusa > Phyllomedusa bahiana. The sequence goes on along the minus strand of JAODAL010058658.1, from coordinate 1,025 downwards.
GGTTAAAAGAGCATGACCAGGGCTTCCAAGTTCTACCCTGGCCCCCTGATTTACCAGACTTAAACCCAACTGAGAACCTGTTGGACCTTCTCAGTCATCTTGTTTTCTCTGTTAATTCCACTTTGAGCATTCTTCAGCAGGTGTGGTATACATTACAGTCAGCATGGCTATAGATACCTGTAACAACCTACCAGGACCTTACTGAGTATCTCTCAGGGCCTCTAGTTACCTGAAGGGGAAGAAGCCTTTGTCTGTCTTAAGGCTGCATTTGCCACAGCACCGGTTCAGACTCATCCAGACCTACAAAATCCCTTCTTCCATGAAGTGGACACCTTATCTGTGGGAGCTGTAACAGTACTCACAGAAAAGACTTCTAAAGGCAAAACCATTACCTGCATTTTTTTCTCAAATACCTTCTCCCATGCAGAAAGGAATTACACCACTGGAGATTGAGAATTACTGGCCATTAAATTGAGTGGCACCATCTGCTGAAAGGTGTTCGTCATTCAGTGAATATCTTCACTGGTCATAAGAATCTTCTTTACCTCCAGACGGTGCAACTGTTAAATCCAAAGCAAGTTAGTCACTCTTTTTCTCGCAATTCTTCATTTTAGGTCTGCAAAGAAGAACATGAACGCTTATGCTCTCTCCCATTCCTTGGATATCACTCAGCACATCTTTCTCCCGCAACTGCAGCTCCCATCAACCTCCAAAGGATTCATTTGGGGAAAACCTCTGTATGTCCAGCTTTAAGGAAAAGAATACTTAAATAGGGTCACTTGGCCAAGCTAGCCGGCCATCTGAGAATTTGAAAATCTTTATTATTGATCACACACCACTATTGGTGTCGTAATCTTGTTCAAGATGTCAAAGATTTCATTCTTTCTTGTTCCACTTGTGCCCACAATAAATCATCTCACCTCAAGCCTTTTGTACTGTATCACCCCTTGCTTGTACCCAAAAAACCAAGCACTCATATAGCTGGATTTTTTTATAGATTACCCAAGAGTTTAGCGATTCGTTTT
>JAODAL010058657.1:0-21962 GCA_025379985.1 Phyllomedusa bahiana | reverse complement strand
AGGGACAGGTGCCCGGTTTTTTGCTGATAGGAACCCCCTGGAATCCTATTAAACCCCAAAGCCTAGCAATAGTTGCGGTGTTTCCCCCAGAAAAGTTTGTGAATTTTCATATTTCTTTTGTGGTTTGAAGATAAGAAAAAGGTTGTCATTAATTGACATTTCAACCTTTTTTGTAATAGGAGAACCATTAGTAAATTTGTGCTTTATTCGGGGCGTTTTCCTTATAGGTTGACTTTTGCATAACAAATTTTTCCTGAATGAGGAGACCTATTTTTTGGGCTATGTCCATTTTTGCCCCCCCCGGACCCCCGTATGGGTCCCGGGCCCCACCGCCCCCCTGCAGTGTCTCCTGTGATTATTTAAGTATGCCCTTCCCCACTTCCTTTCCCGAACGATAGTGCCCGTCCCTTGAGGGAAGCTTTTTCCCTGTGTATTTTGTTGTTTGTATACCGTATTCTGCCTCCGCCCCTTTAAAACCAAAACCCATCCCGCTGCCCTGCCCCTTCTGCTGTCCCCGATTCGACCCCCAGTTTCCGTTTTGTCCCACGCAACACTCGGCCCGCATGGAGAAAAGTCACGTCAGGGAAGGCCTGGTAGCAACCGCCGCGCAAGTCCATCCGCTTTCGGGGTTGGGTGAAAACCGGGACCTACTTAGTTTCCCGCCCCTGGGTGGTTACAGCATGTTGCGGTGGCCCAGAGGACCACTTTCAAGGCCCTTTAAAACCCAGAAATTGCCGCCATTTTAAAAGCTGCCATTTTAGATCAAAGGCAATTTATTTCAAGGGGATGGTCATTATGTGGCATATCAAAGAAGACCAGAATTGTCTCAAAAAATCAATTGCCGAAACAAAATTACAAAAAAACAACAGCTTTTTTGACATTTTTAATGTTTGTCCCTGGTGCTGAAAACAGAACTAAAGAGTGGTTCCCAAACATAATGCATGATTTCTTGATTAAAGCTTTCGGCCACCAGAAAAATTGCAAATCTGATTGCAGCAATCGATTTCTTGTCTTCTTTGATGCTCTACATGACCACCTTCCCACTGGAAAAACTTACCCTTAATCCAAAATGGCAGATTTTAATATGGAAGTCATGTTCCGGATGTAGCCTAAAGGATAGGCCCCCACACCAATTTCTTGATGGGATATATATATATATATATATATATATATATATTTATATATATATATATATATATATATATATATATTATATATTATATTACTAATATATATATAATATATATATATTTATATATATATATAATATATAATAATATATATATATATATATATATATATATATATATACACACACACACACACAGTTGAAACCAGAAGTTTACATACACTATATAAAAGACACATATGCATGTTTTTCTCTGTTTTCTCACTATCTGGCATGAAATCAGAGTAAACCTTACCTGTTTTAGGTCAATTAGGACCAGAATTATTTATATTTGCCAAGTGCCAGAATAATGAGAATTGAGAATAATGAGAGAATTTTTGAGGCATTTTTATTACTTTCTGCAAAGTAAAGTTTATATATATTTCATTAGTATTTGGTAGCATTTCCCTTAAACTGTATGACTTGGGTCAAATGTTTTGGATATCCTTCCACAAGCTTCTCACAATAGTTGGTAGGAATTTTGGCCCATTCCTCCTGACAGAACTGGTGTATCTGAGCCATGTTTGTAGGTCGCCTTGCTCATGCCTGCCTTTTCAGCTTTGCCCATAGCTTTTCAATACCGTGTTTCCCCGATAGTAAGACACCCCCGATAGTAAGACGTAGCGGGGAGTTTAGGGACGTCGACTAATGTAAGACGTACCCCGAAAGTAAGACGTAGTAAACTACGTTGTCTGCGCTCGGGCGCTGCGATGGCCCGGGCGCCGACAGGGATGCTTCAGCTATATGCGGCTCCTCAGGGAGCGCATATAACTGAAGGCCGAGTGAGCGCACAGTGTCCGGGCGCTGCGCTGGCCCGGGCACTGTCCGCGATTCCTTCACCTATATGCGACTCCTCCGGGAGCGCATATAAGTGAGGGATACCACTGCGGGGCACAGAGCGAGCGCTCCGTGCTCGCAGTGGCCTCCGGGTGACCGCAGATGGCGGCTGTCCGGAGCTCCCGGCACAGCAGCGTGTGTCATCACGCTGCGTGCGCGGCCTGATGATGTCACCCGCCTGTGCGAGAAGAAGATAGAGCAGAGCGGAGACCGCGGGAGACGGAGCAGCGGGGATCCAGGTAAGTTGATTGTTTGTTTTTTTATTTTGATATTATTGCCTACAGCTGCCTATACCTGCCTACAGCCGGCCCTATACCTGCCTACAGCCGGCCCTATACATGCCTATACCAGCCCTATACCTGCCTACAGCCGGCCCTATACCTGCCCTACAGCTGCCTATACCTGCCTACAGCTGCCTATAACTGCTACAGCCGGCCCTATACCTGCCTACAGCTGCCTATACCTGCCTACAGCTGCCTATACTGCCTACAGCTGGCCCTATACATGCCTACAAGCTGGCCCTATACCTGCCTACAGCTGCCTATACCTGCTACAGCTGCCTATACCTGCCTACAGCCGGCCCTATACCTGCCTTCAGTTGGCTATACCTGCCTACAGCTGCCTATACCTGCCCTATACCTGCCTACAGCCGGCCCTATACCCTGCCTACAGCCTGCCCTATACCTGCGTATGGGGCCATATACCTGCCAATATAAGACATACCCCCAAAAGTAAGACATAGTGGGACTTTTGGGGGTAAAAAGAATGTAAGACGCTGTTTTACTTTTGGGGAAACACGGTAGGATTGAGATCAGGGCTTTGTGATGGCCACTCCAAAACACTGACTTGGTTATCCTTAAGCCACTTTGTAACCAGTGTGGCAGTATGCTTTGGGTCACTGTCCATTTGGGAGACCCATTTCCACTCAAACTTTACTTTCCTGACTGATATCTTGAGATATTACTTCAGTTTTGCCACAGGACATGCCCAAAAATGTAGGTCTCTGTTCCTGTGTGTATTTGCAAACATTAATCTGGCCTTTATATGTTTCTTTTGGAGTAATGGCTTCTTTCTGGCAGAGTGGCCTTTCAGCCCATGTTGATACAGTACTTGATACAGTAGGGGTTTGACAACCTTGCCCTAAAACTATACCCTGAAAGCAAAAATATAAACAGAAAAACTCTAGGATATAGTTGCAATAACAGTGGTCAGATGCAATAACATACTAATGTTGTTTGAATTCTCAATCATGTTTATCTTTATCTTATTAAATTTCTCCTCCATTAGATTTACTATAGAAATTTCTGTGACTGTTTCATAAATCGGAATAAGGTTTGTGAAAGCTGCAGAAGCAACCACATTCACGTGTATGGAACAAATTGTCAGTTACAGGAATTTCCGCAACAAATCTGTCAATGAAAAAGCCATTTATGTCTCTTATTTATCAGTATTTGTACACTTTATAAGGAAGAAAAAGCTCTTACATGGATAAGGAAGAAGTCAAGCAAAAGAAAAGTAATCGCAGTTCTGGTGAGTAATAAGAAAGCAAACAGCCCATGGTTATTGTCTGTACACCCACAGAGGTCATAATAAGATAGAAAAAACAACTAGATTAAAAATCACCTCCTTCTCTTTTCCAGTAGTTATTTCTTATAGCGCAGGGGTTCTCAATCTTTTTTCTACTGAGGGCTCAACAACCAGAACCAGGGGCGAACATACCATACAGTGCCAAGCAAAAGGGTAACAAGGTTTTGAATGTTTAACTTTCAGGGTCCATATCTCGCCATTCACTACATGCCTGCCTTGTCTCCACTGCAGCTCCTTGTGCTGGGGTCTCAGCGACCGGTGTCCCTGCTGTAGTAGTATACTTGCCCGTCCTGTCCAGGGCCGTCTTTCCCATTGGGCCAGGTAGGCGCTTGCCCGGGGGCCCCTAACTTGCCCAGTGGACCGACAGCCCCTGCGGCGGGTCCGGGCAGCGCGACACTCTGCAGGAGGCCGCCGGACCCGCCGCGTCTTTAAGCAGCGCAGGAGGAGATGACGGACATCACCTCCTGCGCCGCTGTATATCCTCGGCCGGCAGCCCCGCAGGCTTCCGGCCGAGGAAATACCGGGTAGCAACGTCTCCGGCGTAGGCGGGCGTGATGATGTCACGCCGCTCACGCCGTGGAAACAAGCTCCCGGAGCCCGGACCACAGCAGGGAGCGCGGAGTGGTAAGTAACAGTTTTTAAATCGTTTTTTTTCAGCTACAGGGGACTCTGGCTACAGGGGGCTACAGGGGACACTGGCTACAGGGGACACGCTACAGGGGGCTACAGGGGGCACTGGCTACAGGGGACACTGACTACAGGGGACACGGGCTACAGGGGACACTGGCTACAGGGGGCTACAGGGGACACTGGCTACAGGGGACACTGGCTACAGGGGGCTACAGGGGACACTGGCTACAGGGGGCTACAGGGGACACTGGCTACAGGGGACACTGGCTACAGGGGGCTACAGGGGACACTGGCTACAGGGGCTACAGGGGACACTGGCTACAGGGGGCTACAGGGGAACTGGCTACAGGGGACACTGGCTACAGGGGGCTACAGGGGACACTGGCTACAGGGGACACTGGCTACAGGGGCCACGAGCTACAGGGGGCTACAGGGGACACTGGCTACAGGGGGCTACAGGGGACACTGGCTACAGGGGGCTACAGGCTACAGTGGGCTACATGGGACACTGGCTACAGGGGGCTACAGGGGACACTGGCTACAGGGGACACTGGCTACAGGGGGCTACAGGGGACACTGGCTACAGGGGACACTGGCTACAGGGGACACTGGCTACAGGGGACACGGGCTACAGGGGGCTACAGGGGCCACTGGCTACAGGGGGCTACAGGGGCCACTGGCTACAGGGGGGACACTGGCTACAGGGGGGACACTGGCTACAAGGGGGACACTGGCTACAGGGGGGGACACTGGCTACTAGAAGGGCATGGCTACAGGGGACACTGGCTTCAGGGGACTCTGGCTACAGGGGGCTTCAGGGGACACTGGCTACAGGGGACACTGGCTACAGTTGGCTACGGGGGCCACTGGCTACAGGGGACATGGCTACAGGGGGCATTTATATAAGGGGGTATATACTACAGGGGACTATATAAAGGGGGCATACAAAAAGGGGCTGTATAAAGGGAATGTATTTAAGGGGGCTATGTAAAGGGGCATATACTATAGGGGGTATATACAGAGGGCTATATTCTTCTGGGACCATAAGTTATACAGGGGGCTATATAAAAGGGGCCATACATCTTACAGGGGCTGTAAACCTACCTACAGGGGCAGCATATGTACCTACAAAGAGCTGTATACCTATCTACTAGGGTCTACATACCTACCTACTCAATGGTGGGTAACATACTACCTATTTATTTAATGGGGGTGTCCATAACACATGTGGGAAAAGGATTCTAAGAAGTTTGTGGGTTACATTCTGCAGGGACGAGTTGCGGCCGGAAGAAGGTGTCATGGTGGTCTGGACAGAAGGAGAGGAAAAAGAACGATTCAAGGAACGACTGATCAGAGATGACGTCTCCTGTGAGTCCCTGGTGTCAGGGGTTACTTTTGCTTCTATATTCGACCAGTGCTGTAGTCTCTGTCATGTAATGGTGACCTGAGCTGGTAGATTGCGGTGCTGTAGGTCAAAAGTTTGTTAGCAGTAATCTATATATTTGTTTCTTTGAGTAGTTGTGGTTTTTTTTTCTTTGGGGGATGGGGGCAGTGCACAGCTCTGCCCAGGGGCCCATAGTGCTGTAAAGACGGCCCTGGTCCTGTCCCTGCTGCGGCGAGCTTTTGTACTTGGTACTCAACAACCCTCGCTCCTGCTTCCTGGGACCCTGTGCGCACACTGCGCCTCCTAGGGCGTGCGCATGGCAGCGTTCTGCTATTTAAAGGGGCAGTGTCCCAATTGAGGGCCTCTTGACCTGTGACCCCTGGCTATAAGAGGAACTTCCTGCTCCAGTGTCAGTTCATTGCATTGCATTGTTTTGAGTGTTTGTCCATCTGAGCTCCTGACCAGCGCCTGGGTTCTGCTATTCAGGACTTAACCCCTGTTATGCCTGGTTCAGTTCCTGTTGTCCATAGCTCCTGACCACCCTGCTGTCGTTTCTGCTGTTATTGCACCTGTCCAGTTACCTGCTGTATTCCTGCCATTGCACCTGTCCAGATACTTGCTGTATTCCTGCTGATGCATCCGTTTACTCCTGCTGTTCCTGTGCCTGCAACCCACCTGGGACCTGTAGTCCCCCTATGGCTATATACCTGCTACCATTGCTCCCAGTGTGCAGTGTCCTTGTCCTGCACCTTGGCTATCACCATGGGTTGCTGCGTCAGGTGTAGCAACCTGGGGGTTTCCAACAGCAAAATCCGTCCGGCATTGTGGCGTGCTCCGGTGAAGACCGAGGCCCCTTAGACTCTGCTCCCTGGCGTGGGCCTAGATCTGTATTGTTACTGTTTTGCTCCGAGTGGTGGGACAATCTCTTTCTTTTTGTATGTTGCAACAATTTCTTTTTACATATTACAAATTACAACCTGTTCTCACATTCCCTCATAGCTCAGTGTGTTATTAGGTTGATTCCCAATCTAGAAGTCACTGATTTAAATCAATAGCAGTCTCTTGGCCAAACAGCAATATAGGAATGCCATAACAGCTGGAAGAATATGGAATGAAATATATCCATCCATTCTAAAGCCGGGAGGTGGATGTACAGGTAAAATATCAACAAGTTGACACATCACAAGGTCTATCAGTTCTGGTGTGACAAACACAGGATTGGAGGTTTCTTGAATGCTATTTAATAGTGAGATCACAGACATCCATGCAAGCACCATGTTACACGCATTACATAAGTCTGAAATGGTGACTCAAAAAGGTGAAGAAGCCTCAACTTCAATATCATCATAAGAAGAGTCAGCTCGAGTTTACAAAAAAGTATGAAAAGTGGACAGTAGAAGTTTGAAACGGCTGATTTGATGCGATGTGATGAAAGTCAATCGACTAGACAAGGGAAAAGAGGACTAATGGATCATTACAGTACAAGGTGGTCTCAATGCTGAGCTATGTGTGAGTGTCCTACAAGATGAGTTACTTCATATACCCGAGTACTATGGGTATGAAAAGGACAACATAGTGTTCCAGCAGGACAACGACCCGAAGCAGACATCAAGATTGGCGAAGAAATGGTTCAATAACAATGAAGAGAGTTGCTAGATTGGCCCCCACAGTCCCCAGACCTCAACTCGATCGAACACGTGTGGGTAGAGTTGAAGAATAAGCTGTATTTGTACCCAACTCAGTCGACCAGTCTGCACCAACATTGGGAACATTTAGAAGAGACCTGGGATCAGATTTTGGTAAGAAAGCTTGAATCTGATTGAGAGCCCAGAAGGATCCAGGCAGTGCTGAAAGCCAAAGGTGGATTTACAAAATACTAGCACAATCATAAAACCGGAATTGCAGATTTTTAGAAGCAAAACAGTAACAAATGCAGTTACATGAGAAGAATCTCATAACTAAACATATGCTACATAGCTGCAAGTCATATCGATGCATGAGATAACCAGGGTGGTCTATAAAGTGATGCTAGTTTCATTTTCAGCCTGAAAGTCAAAAGTTCAAAATATTGGAACCGTTTTGTTTGGTACTGTATATGTGACCTATGTTGCTGTACAGCGGCCCAATAGTTAAGGGGACCCCTTGTGACCTTCAAATAGCTAGCGACTAAGCGAATGAAAATTAGCTGATTGCTAAAAATACATAAGTGGTGTTCTGTGATGAGTTACTTGAGAACTTGGCCCCATATAATGTTCTTGCGTTCTCTGATTTCTTTGGCAGCCCCTGACCATATTGATGCCAGTACAACAGGATGGGTGCTTCAGGGGATCTGAACTGAAGTAAATTAACAGAGGGCTGTCATAGAATTACATGCCAAATTTGCTGCATATTCATAATGGAGTTCACCCCTATAATATGAATAAGAATGCTTTGGAAACTTGATTCGCATGTAATGTACTGTACTTTAATTTATTGCAGATGTGTGGTGCAAAATTAGCAAAACAAACCTGCTACATCTGAACTTACACTCATAGGCTTCAGGAAAAATTGGACTACAGCCCCCTCCCCTAGAGATCAGGTTGTGACTGAGAAAAACCCACAGATCCTTGTCTACATGTTTGGTGTTACCAGCATACCTTATCTAGGCCTCCAGGAGACCGATAGAGCGGTCATTAGTCACCACCTTCTAATGATACTGAGATAAGTCTGCTAAATTATACTGATATACACAAAAGTGGCAACTCAGTGATATGGGGTTAGTCGTCGGGTTTGGTATTTTTATTTTCTGTTCCATTATAGGATCAAGAAACCAAAAATAACGGTAGTACCAGAACCATTATATGATGGACACCAACAGTGCCTGATGGATCCGATTGACTATTATAGAGTCTGATGGGTTTCTATCATGGTGTCTGTCATTTTACCAGGCAATATAATACAGCATGCTTATTTGAGGAAATCTGCGAACTCTGGATGCAGATGTGAGCATAGCCTAGTCAGAATAGCTAGTCACCTAAAAAGAAAACATCAAAAATGGTTAAAAATTTATTTATTATAAAAATCCATTCAAATAATATTTATAATTTGCTAATGGTACATTTCCTTTAAAGCAATCATTTATATCACTCTAACTACACTATAATATAATATAGTACATCAAGGAACTGCCTTATGAAAAGAAAGATACAGCTATCATGATTTGTCCTTAATTAAAAAGGGCCTGACCCTTGGGGGTGTTTGCAGCAGCTTCTATGTGTACTAAACACGGGCCTGTAATGTGCGGGTGGTCATTAAAACATCCCCTCTGGGTCATAACCAGTCCCTGTTTTCTGTAGAAGGATTTATAAAAAAGTTAAGAGGATGTTAACTTTCCTATCATCTCTGATGTGAGACATCTGTGTCAGGGAAAGGGTTAAAGCTGGAGGTGCAATACTATAACTAGAGATTGGCGAATTTCCCGAAATTCGTTTCGTTCACTTCGCCGAATTTCTCGGCAAAAAATAACTTCGTTCCGAATTACTTCGGGACGAATCGCGTTAAAAAACAGCTATTTCCAGCTGCACAGTGCCTGCAGGGTGCTGTAGATGTTGTGCCATGCTTAAATATGCAGCGGGAGCTTGTTTGGTCTTTCATACACTGTTGTGTTTTAGTATGACACGGCACATGACGCGCCGATCTTAGAATCGCTTCACTATAAAATTCCCTGGGCTCTTAGAGGGCAAAATGACCAAAAAACTTAAGAGGGAATGTTGCCTGATAAAGTCATGGCAGCACAGTGGAAAAAAGCAACCTGAGGGCTCCAGGTTGGCAACATCGAGTGACAGAGTGTGGAGGTGACGGCGGCAGCCACTGAAGCATGAGGTCAGACAGTGGCACAATGGACATTCTGAGGTGGACAAATACAGGAGTAGGCCACAGAGTGGATCACAATGACGAGTGTGGAGGACACAGCAGCAAGCCCAGCAGCAGCATGAGGTCCGACAGTGGCACATGTATTATGGAGGTGGCAAAAACAGATTAGGCCACAGAGTGGCAACAATGACACAGTGTGTAGATTACGGCAAGCAGCCACAGCAGGGGGCAGCATGAGTCCAGACAGTTTGGGGAACAATGACACAGTTTTGTAGGTCTCGGCAGCAGCCACAGCAGCAGCATGAGGTCAGACAGTGGCACAATGGACACAGTGTGTAGGTCACGGGCAGCATCCACAGCCGCAGCATGAGGTCAGACAGTGGGTCAATGACATTCTGAGGTGGCAAAACAAAGAGGTAGGCCAACAGAGTGGGACAATGACACGGTGTGGAGGTCACGGCAGCAGCCACAGCAGCAGCATGAGGTCAGACAGTGGCACAATGACATTTTCTGGAGGTGGCAAAAAACAGGAGTAGGCCACGTGAGGACAATGACACAGTGTGGAGGTCACGGCAGCAGCCACAGCAGCAGCATGAGGTCTGACAGTGGCCACAACTGTCAGAAGTGTGTAGTCCCGGCATCAGCCACAGCAGCAGCATGCGGTTCAGACTGTGGCACAATGCATTTCTGGAGAAGTGGCAATAACAGGAGGTAGGCCACAGAGGGGACAATGACACAGTGTGTAGGTCAACGGCAGCAGCCACAAGCAGGCAGCATAAGGTCAGTCGGTGGCACAAGACATTCGGAGGTGGCAAACAACGGGAGTAGGCCACAGAGTGGGACAATGACACAGTGTGGAGGGGGTGGTTCGATGGCAAGCAGCCACAGCAGCAGCATGAGGTCAGACAGTGGCACAAATGACAGAGTGTGTAGGTCACGGCATCAGCCACAGCAGCAGCATGAGGTCAGGTCAGTGGCAACAATGGACACAATGTGTAGGTCACGGCAGCAGCCACAGCAGCGGCATGAGGTCAGACAGTGGCCACAATGACAAAGTGTGTAGTCACTTGGCTTCAGCCACAGCAAGCAGCATGAGGTCGGACAGTGGACAATGACACAGTGTGTAGGTCACGGCAGCAGCCACTGCACCAGCATGAGGTCAGACAGTGGCACAATGACACAGTGTGTAGGTAACCCCAGCAGCACAGCAGCAGCATGAGGTCAGACAGTGGAACCAATGACATTCTGGAGGTGGCAAAAACAGGAGTAGGCCACAGAGTGGGACAATGACACAGTGTGGAGGTCCAACAGCATCAGCCCAGCAGCTGCATGAGGTCCAGACAGGGCACACAATGACAGAGTGTGTAGCGGTCACGGCAGCAGCCACAGCAGCAGCATGAGGTTCAGGACAGTGGCACAATGAATTCTGGAGGTGGGCAAAACAGGAATATGACCACCGAGTGCACAATGACACAGTGTCTAGGTCACAGCAAGCTCAGCCACAGCTGCAGCATGATGTCAGAAAGTGGCCACAATCAACATTCTGGAGGGTGGCAAAAACTGGAGTAGGCACCAGAGTGGCACAACTGAAAGAGGGTGGAGGTGACAGGCAGGGCAGGGAGCAACAAGCCTGAGGTCAGAGAGTGGCACAATGACAAGTGTGGGAAGGTCACGGCAGCAGCAACAGCAGCAGCATGAGGTCAGACAGTGGCACAATGACAGAGTGTGGTGGTGGGTGGCAATAAACAGTCCCTGGTAAAGATGGTTGGTGGCAGATGGAGGAAACGTGTCAGCAGTGTGTGGCTTCAGGCGGGTGGCGGCATCAATAATAGTGGCAGAGGCAGGTTAGTTTGAACCCAGACTCATTTCTCACAGTTTGGCGTGAGGTTGTCTTGGATGATGTAGTCTGACGCCTAAGGGCATTGGGTGTGTGGAAATCCATGGCTGATCCACGCCTGATTCATCTTACAAAGGTCAGTCGTTCCACATTTCCCGTGGACATGTGTTCTCCTGCGGTAACGATGGCACAGCCGCACTGAACACACACTCTGGATGCCACCACTACTGCCGGGCAGGACAGCTTCTCCACTGCAAAATCGACAAGTTGTGGCTACACATCCAGTTTGGCTGCCAGGAGTCAGCGGATCTTCTAAACTGGGGTGGCAGAGTGCTTTCATAGTGGCATCCACATGTTGGTTCAGGGTCTGCTCCAGGTCCTGCTGCTGCTGCTATGCAGCTGGCGACTGACCTCCTCACTAAAGCGGGTGAAGGAAGCTGCTCATAGTGTCTCCAGACTTAGGTTGCTGCTGATGGAGCTGGTACTGCTCGGACCCCGCCACCTGCCCCCCTGGCAGCCGCGGCAGTAGTACGTGAGCGTGAAGAACCCCCCCGTCAGGACCTGTTTCAAGAGGAGGGACGATGCAACACATATGCAGCGGCCAACTGACTACGGAGGATTTCCCTATAGTATTTGTGTTTGTCCTCCCTTGTCAATAGCTGGGAAAAAGGCTCCCATTTTGGACGTAGCGAGGGTCCAATAGGGTGGAGAGCCAGAAGTCATCCTCTGCCGGATGCTGACTATTCGGCTTGGTCACAAGCCTGGCAAATCAGCATGCCGGGGTGCAGGGCCATCTTGCACAAGTGACTCCGAAGGGGCTCCTGCCTCCATCTCCACTGTATTAATGCCACGGTGGCTTGCGGGTCATCTGCCTCCTCTTCCTCATCTCCATCTACTCCTCCAGCATGCTTCCTTTCCCCCTTGCTTCATCACTCTCTTGTCACCTGTGTAGAAAATCACTCAATTTCACCAGACAATGCATTCTGCTCAATGTCCTCCTCCTCCCTCCATTTCAGTCCCACCGGACTCATGTGGACGCGAGATGTTAGTCGCCAACGTCTCCAGTCCCCTGCCCAGTGAGATTTTTTCAGCATATGTTCCAGGACATGAAGCCAGTGCGAATGGACGTTTTCATCCAGTAGTCCTGGCAATGACAATATAAGTGGCCTCTCGAATGGCCTCAACAAACGGGCAGGTGTCACGCATGAGCTGCACTGGCTGACATCAAAAGATCACAGGGGAGTACTCCTGTCCGCTGATCATCAAAAAATCATTAATGGCCTTTCTATGTTTCATACAGACGTCCAACATGTGCAGGTGGTATTCCAAAGGGTGGGACACATCGCATATCAGAGTGTGTTGGGGGAGACGTTCTGGCCTGTTCTCGAGGAGGAGTGTTCCTGGCTTTATAGGAATGGATGATGTGCATGCACAGTTTCCGCTGGCCATTTCAGAATCTTTGAGATTTTCTTCTTTTTTTATAGATTTTCGGTGTAAGACTTCAGGAACCTTTTCAACAACCAGATTGAAACACGTGCGCCATGCAGGCGCATGGACCATCCCTCCTCGGTGCACGTGGACACCATGATATTCCTCCCAATTGGTCCGTCACCTGAGTTCCAGATTTGAGTTGGCGCGGAGAAAGCCCACACATCGATTTCTTGCTGAATGATGCCGGAGCAATTCCTCTTCCTCTTCGTTCGTCGAGGCAAGCCAGGTGTAGAAAATGCGTGACACCACTGTGCCCTACACTTGTGGTTTTATGGAGAAGTAATTGTGGAGGCTGAGATGGTGGTGGTGGTGGAGGAGGAGGAGGCGGACATTGGCCCAGGAGCCGGCAGTTTGACATCGTGGAGGAGAAAGGCGGCGTCTCCTGTCAGTGTTGGTGTGCCTGGGCCCGTGAAGAATTCACCAGTGGGCCGTAAAGGACATGTACTGGCCCTACCGTAGTTACAGCTCCAGACGTACAAGTTGCCGTGCACCTTGGAACAAACGATAAGCTCAGGACTGGCCACCTTCTGTTTAACTATTTATGAAGTGCTGGTACTTGCCTTTTTGAAAAAGAAATTACGCTTGGAACTCTCCATCTCGGCTCGGCACAAGCCATTAGTTCTCTGAACGGTGCAGAGTCACCATTTGCGAAAGGGAGGGAATGCAGCACCAACAACTTGGACAGGAGTACAGGTCAGCTTGCACCTTAGGATGGTTTGACGCATAAGGTTGTCACTATGCAAACGCCTCACTGACGCCTGCTGGAGCCATGAGTAGCGAGGAGAAGGAGCAATCTGACCAGGAGATGATGTCAAAGAGAAACTGCTCCCTTATGCGAGGTGGAGGAGGCCCTGACTGGCTGCAATGGCATGCGTGCCACTGGGCGCTTCTGCTGCCTGCTGGTTGCTGCGGACTGCAGGATGGACCACCACATTCTGAGCCACGTTCTCCCAGGCCACGGAATGGTTACGCTGCACATGTGTTGATGCAGTGCACGTGTGCCAATGTTAGCTCCCTGGCCCACGCTTCACTTTTGCTTAAGATTCTACATATACCCATATTCGGCTCCTCCGGTGGACTTAGAAACGAACTGCACGACACCGCTGAGTATCAGATTTTCGCCAACGCTCCGAACTTACTGCCGGCCGCTGCCTCAACTGAGCCCCTGTGGCCGATATTTCCTTGGACTGCGAAGCGGGTTTTTTACCCCGTGGCCGGTTTGGCTCTTGACCTCACACTGTGCATCCTGCTGACTCACGCCACACGACCCACTTGCTGGCTGCGCGCTGCCTGAACGAGCAAGCTTGACGCCTCTCTACTCTGACGATGATGAAGCCCTTGCTCACCCGGCCCCAAGTGCGGTCGTACATCATCATCTATTTGTGTTTCATCGTCACTGCTGTTCTCCATCACCGGTCTTGGTATGCAGAGGCTGACCCCTCACAACATGACCTCCCATGCCACTCTCAAACATCTATACTTTGCGCCTACTGCAAGAAGGCAGGGGTATTGGCCCCATTTCTTCACTGCCAAGTAGCTGCGTGACTGCCCTCCTCAAATTGTTCATCCCTCGCTTAATATAGTGGCGCTGAGCCCAGAACCACATAGTAGATCTCTGGCTGAGGGAACCGGATGGGCAGGAGGCGGGTGAGGCCAGGTGAGGGCCGCTGACCCGCTCCCGGGCCATGCCAAACTAAGGGTTGTGTCTGATGTTCCCACCGACTCTTGGCTGGGGTTGTCAGAGTCATCTGGGAGGTAGTGGGATGACTAGTTCAAACCAATCAAGAACCCTTGGTTGTAGTAAGCACTACGGCGCTTAGATGACAGGCGGCAGTTGTGGACTCAACGAGTGACCCCTGCTGCGACGTCCTTGCTGTGGCTGCGGACCTGGGCCATGGAATGTTTTGTGCCTCTGCCACTCGCAGGTGAAGAGCTGCCATTCTCTCTGTTCTGACATAACTGTTTCTTCTAAAATGTACAGACACTGAGTTTGATGAAGATATCTGTATATGATAAATACACAACCCTGGTATTTACTCCAAATTAACCCAGTAACAAGATTGGTAACACTTGGATATAAATTGCGCTCCACCAAATGGGCAGGAAAAATTGAGCTTGTATGTGCAGTTTAAAAACTTGTGTATTTTATGAATTATAAAAAGCACCAAACAGGCTTAATTAACCTTTTTTTGGATATGAATTATGCTACATAATTTCTTCTGTGGCGGTGAAAAACAAGTTTCTTTTACTGAGTACAACTGCAGAACAACAACTTTAATTACCCCGGATGTGTAAATTGCGCAAAAGTATTGAGAAACCAAAACCACTATCTTTGTAGTGTTTTAACAATGGCGTGTTTCTACGCTACACAACAAAGAGAAAAATGTAATTAGTTTTGGCTTGTGAATTATGGTTCAGGAAAATGTAATTTTTGGCAGTGAAAAAGACGGTTTCTTGGGATTCACCACAGCAGAAAAACAACGCGTAATTAACCCCTGGATGTAAATTGCGCTAAAGAATTTGAGCAGCCAAAACTACTAGCTTTGTAGCGGTGTTACAAATGCGTGTTTTCTATGCTACACAACAAAGAAGAAAAAATTGTAATTAACCTTTGCTTGTGAATTATGGTACAGGAAAATGTGTAATTTTGGCGGTGAAAAAGACGGTTTCTTGGATTCACCAAGCAGAAAAACAACGCTTAATTAACCCTGGATGTTAAATTGCGCAAAAGAATTGTAGCAGCCAGCAAACTACTAGCTTTGTGCGTGTTACAATTGCGTGTTTTCTACGTACACACAGAGAAAAATACTTTAATTAACCTTGCTAGTGAATTATGGCGGCTCTCTACTACTACTCTTATATTTTGCCCCGTACAAGGAAATTTGTAAATTTTGGCGGTGAAAAGACGGTGTATTTTTGTCACCACAGCAGAAAAACAACGACTAAATTAAACCCTGATGATAATTGCGCAAAGAATTGGCAGAACAAACTACATCGCTTTGTAGCGTGTTACAATTGCGTGTTTTCTAAGCTACACAACAAGAGAAAAAATTGTAATTAACCTTCGTTGTGGATTAGGCTACAGGAAAATTGTATTTTTTTGGTGGTGAAAAAGACGGTTTCTTGAAGTCACCACAGCAGAAAAACAACGCTTAATTAACCCCTGGATGTAAATTGTGCAAAAGAATTGATGCAGCCACAAACTAACTAGCTTTGCAGCGTGTTACAATTGCGTGTTTTCTACGCTACACAACAAGAAAAAAAATTGTAATTAACCTTTGCTTGTGAATTATGCTACTGGAAAATTGTAATTTTTGGCGGTGAAAAAGACGGTTTATTTTTGTCACCACAGCACAAAAACAAACGCTTGATTAACCCCTGTATGTAAATTGCGCAAAATAATTGAGCAGCCACAAACTACTCGCTTTGTAGCGTGTTACAATTGCGTGTTTTCTAAGCTACACAACAAGAGAAAAAATTGTAATTAACCTTCGTTGTGGATTAGGCTACAGGAAAATTGTATTTTTTGGTGGTGAAAAAGACGGTTTGTTGGAGTCACCACAGCAGAAAAACAACTCTTAATTAACCCCTGGATGTAAATTGCGCCAAAGAATTGAGCAGCCACAAACTACTAGCTTTGTAGCATGTTACAATTGCGTGTTTTCTACGCTACACAACAAGAGAAATATTTGTAATTAACCTTTGCTTGTGAATTAGGCTACAGGAAAATTGTATTTTTTGGCGGTGAAAAAGACGGTTTCTTGGAGTCACCACAGCAGAAAAACAACGCTTAATTAACCCCTGGATGTAAATTGCGCAAAAGAATTGAGCAGCCAAAAATGAAGTGGTATTTGTATTGTAAAAACGCTGTTTCTTTAAATGAATACAACAGGAACTGGCTTAGATCCCTCTTGGATATTCAATGTGCTGTGAGCAGATAGCATTAAAATGTATATGCAGCAGCAGTGGACGCACACTGGACTTCAGATCCAATACCCCAAAAAATCAGAAATAGAACATTAAGAGAAGCAGTCTCTGAGACAAGCTGAGACACCCCACAAAAATCGCTGTATAAAAATCAGTTCTTCAGTAACAATCAGCCGCGGCAGCACCTTCCCTGATCAGTACAGTGAGAGCGGTATGAGCTCCCAGCGTCGCGCCCGGACTTATATAGTGCGGTGACGTCACAGAATCCCGCCGGTCTCTGATTGGCTTCATCTCTGCACATGTCATGCAGGCTATGCCCTTCTTCCTCCCAGAGTGCTTTGCCCCATGTAACGCCATGTGCTCGCAGCCATTTTATCAATCAAAAGCACACTTCGTTCACCCGAAGTACCCCAAAACTAAGTTTTCCTGAAATTCTAAACGAAGTCCACTTCGTTAGAATCAATTCGCCCATCTCTAATTATGCTACAGGCAAAATTTCTTCTTTGGTGGTGAAAAAGAACGTTTCTTTTAGTGACCACAACAGCAGAACAATGCTTAATTAACCCCTGGATGTAAATTGCGCAAAAGAAATATGCTGCCAATAATTACCAGCTTTGTAGCGTGTTAAAATGGCGTGTATTTTACGGTACACAACAACAGAAAAACTTGTAATTAACTTTCGGTTATGAATTATACTACAGGTAAAATGTCTTTTTTGGCGGTGAAAAAGAACGTTTCTTTTAGAGACCACAACAGCAGAACAACGCTTAATTAACCCCTGGATCTAAATCACGCAAAAGAAATGAGCAACCAAAAATTACCAGCTTTGTAGCGTGTTAAAATGGCGTGTATTTTACGGTACACAACAACAGAAAAACTTGTAATTAACCTTCGGTTATGAATCATGCTACAGGCAAAATTTCTTCTTTGGCGGTGAAAAAGAACGTTTCTTTTAGTGACTACAACAGCAGAATAACGCTAAATTAACCCCTGGATCTAAATTTGCGCAAAAGAAAATGAGCAACCAAAAATTAAGTGTATTTTGGATTGTAAAAACGCTTGTTTCTTTAAATGAATACAACAGGACAATCTTAGATAACCCTTGGATATTTAATGTGCATGAAGAACTGAGCAGATAGCATTAAAATGAAAAAGCAGCTGCATTGGTTGCACGCTGGATTTTTTTTTTCCCAATTTACCCCACAAAATCAAAATTTTTTAAGGAATGTAAAAAATGCATTTCTCGGGAAAAAAAGCTGGGGAACCCCCCCCAAAAAAATTTTCGCTTTTTTAAAAGTAAAGTTTTTTTGTTTGAGATATTATAAGCGCGGGGCCCAGCCCCTTCCCCTACTCAGTACAGTGAGAGCGGTATTGGTTCCCAGCGTCGCCCCCGGACTTTATAGGTTGAGGGGGAGCCCACGGGAATTCCCCCCCGGTCTCTGTTTGGCTTCATTTTTTGACATGTCAGGGAGGCTACCCCCTTTTTTTTCCTTTCCCAGACTTCTTTCCCCCATGAAAGGGCCATGTGCTTTTTGCAGCCATTTTATAAAATCAAAAGCACGCTTCGTTCCCGAAAAATAAACCCCAAATTTGGGGATTTTGTTCAGAAATGAATTTTTTCCGGGGAAATTCTAAATGAATTTTCCACTTCATTAAAATCAATTCCCCCAAATTTTCTAATCACAATATCAAAACCAAAAATAAAAAGTTTAATCGTTTTTTTTTTCTAAAGGGAAAAAAGTTTAAAATATTGTTAAAATTGCAGTGCTGAATTACAGAATTAGCAATCTCGAAACCCCCAAACCACAAACAGTTCTATGCAAAATAAATTACCGGGTTTAAACATTAATACCTTTCATTTTGGTTTGCCCTCGGGGAAATTTTAAATATGACTTGGGGAAAAGCAACATTCCCAGGGGGGTGGGGTTTTAGGGGGGCCCCCAAACCCTCTTTTTCCCCCAAGCATTTTCGTTTTTACCAAAACCCAAAAAAGTAATAAAAACTTAAAAATT
The DNA here is from genome assembly GCA_025379985.1 of Phyllomedusa bahiana. NCBI lineage: Eukaryota > Metazoa > Chordata > Amphibia > Anura > Hylidae > Phyllomedusa > Phyllomedusa bahiana. Next base: position 3,237 of record JAODAL010058657.1, on the reverse strand, counting down.
TATGTGTTCTCACCATATGTTTTAAAAGAGGACACCAACTTCCATTCAAAACTCCGGGTTTAAAGGTTGGGCAGGGTCTTGTAGAAATTTGTTTTTGCAGGAGGGCTAGTGGACCCTTTGTTAAAGTGTTTTGAAGGGCTTTTAAGGGGGTTATACTTGCCCACAAATTTAGGTAAAAAAAAGATCCTGTGCTTTTAGATAAAAAGGAAGTAAATTTCACCATTGCTGGAGGGGACCCCTTATAAACAATCGAAAAGGAGCTTTTAGAGGTGGTTGGTAACTTAGAGAAACTTGTTTACTCCAGCAGTAGATGAAATATCCTTTAACAAAGCAAAATCAAAACAATATCATATCTGGTCTTCATTTACCTTTCCCTACATGCTAAAAGCTAATCAAAAAATAGAAAATATCTTTTACAATAAATCAATGACTGTGATAACAAAATTTGACTTAAAATGTTTTGTTATTTTATAACAACCGCACTTGATGGGAAACAGTTATATCAAAAAAAAAAAAATTTTTTATTTTTTTATTAAAACCCAATTTTTTTTAAACATCTAATCATTGTGGTGAGAAAACTAATTTAAATAACACAACATATACACCCCCCTCCCTTTATCTTAATTGCCAAGATAACTGACAAAAATATTGCAAAAATAGAAGGAAAAAAAAAAAACGTTTACAAAAATTCAATTTTTGGGGGGTAAAAAAATAAAACTGTTTTTTTCCTTTTTGATCTTTTTCTTTGCTGTATTGATAAATTAATTGGTTACATATGCTAGTAGTTTCTTATATATACATGTATATGCATTATATGAATTTACAGTATAGATTGTTATATATACTGTTTTTAGTTTGGAATTTCCCTTTAAACCCTTTTTCGGACTTCTTCCTTTCTTTACCCTTTCTGTTCCTTGACTTAACCCTTTCCTTTTAACTTTCCCCTAAAGTTTGTTGCCCCTTTTTTTTTTTGTCTTTTCTTTAACTTACTTTTCCTTACTTTAAATTTTTCCCAATTTTACCTAATTTTTCCTAATTTTATTGCTTTACCCCCAAATTGCCTTACTTTAACCCATTTTTCCCCCCCCTTTTTTTTTCTTTTTGTTAACCCCCAGTTTTTTAAAAAAAAACCTTTTTTCCCTTTTTCTTGCTTTACTTTCAAGGTTTTCCTTGCCCAACTTGGCTTTAAATTTTTTGACCAAAATAATTTTTTAGATTTGGCCCCTTTAGCGCTTGATATCATGTTTTGCCACCCCCCTTTTTATTCACCCCAGATTTTATTCCCAAAACATGGTTTCTCCAAAAATACTTTATAGAAGGGAAAGGGGTTTTCAGACGAAAATATTCTCCCCAGGCCGGGGGAAAGGAAAAAAAAGCATCAAAGCTTTCCCGATGTTTGCCTAAAATTAAAAACTTCAAAAACCCATTTATCTTGAAAAACTTTGTGGAGTGACCCGAATTAAAATTTAAATTTAAAAAATTTTGGCCCCGCAAAAAGGGGAAATTTTTTTGTGGACATAAAATGAAAAATGTTTTTTCCCGGGCTAAAACTTTTTTTGTTTCCCACAAACAACAAATAAAAGTTTTTAGACCTAGTCAGTTTTGGGTCATAGGCTTTGGGTTTTTGGGTTTTTGTTAAAAGTATAATTTATAGTTTTTTTGGGGGTCCTGCACCATTCCAACAAAAAGATAATAATTAGAGCTTTGGGGAATTTATTCTAAAAGAAGTGGAAAATTGTTTTTGAATTTTCCCGGGAAAAAATTCGGTTCGGGAAAGGGAAAATCGAACCCTTTTGGGGTTTACGTGGGGGAACGGGGAAATGGCTTTTTTATTGAAAAAAAAAATGGCCCGCGAGAAAATGGCGCTACATGGGGGAAAACACTCTGGGAGGGAAAAAAAGGGCATTGCTGCATGACATGTGCAGGGTGAAGGGCCCAAACAGAGGACCGGCGGGGGGTTTTGTGGGCGTCCCCCGCATATGTAAGTCCCGGGGGGGGCGCCGGGAGCTCACACCCCCCTTCACTGTGCTCCTCAGGGAAGGTTTCTGCCGCGGGGTGATAAGGGTCTTATGAAAGGGAATTTTTTTTTATTTAGGATTTCTTTTGGGGGGTCTCAACTTGTTCAGAGAATTGTTTTCTTTTAAAGTTCCCATTTCTTAAAATTTTTTGGGGTTTGGGTCTTTAAATCCCAGTGTGCGGGCCCCTGCGTGCATATCCCCTTCCCCCTTTCCAAGGGGGGGGATCTAAGCCAAATTTCTGTTGTATTTTATTTAAAGGGAAAAAGCGTTTTTACAAAAACAAATTTCCACCCCTTTATTTTTAGCTGCTCAATTCTATTGCGCAATTTACATTTCCCGGGGGGTTTAAATTTAAACTTTGTTTTTGGGGTTTTTGTGACCCCCAAAAAACCGTTTTTTTTTCAAGCCAAATATTACATTTTTCCTTTTAGCCTTTAAATTTACAAAGGGAAAGGTTAATTTTCAACTGTTTTCCTTTTTGTGTGGCGTAAAAAAAAACACGCCCAAATTTTAACACGAAAAAAGCTACTAGTTTTTTGGGGGGCTCAATTCTTTGGCCCCCAATTTTCATCCAGGGTTAATTTAAACGTTGTTTTTTCTGGTGTGCTGACAAAAAAAAAACCGTCTTTTTCAACGCCAAAATATAAAAAATTTTTCCTGTTTGCCTTTAAATTTAAAAAGCAAAAAGGGTTTAAATTTCAAAATGTAAACTCTAAGTGGGGTGGCGTAAAAAAACACGCAATTGTAACACGCTTTCCCCAAACTAATATTTTTTTGCGGGGTCAATTCTTTGGCGCCAAAATTTTATCCAGGGGGTTTTTTTAAGCGTTTTTTTTTGGCTGGTGTGGGTGCCCAAAAAAAAACCGTTTTTTTTCAACGCCAAAAAATTTACATTTTTCTGTAGCTAATTCTTTTTCTGAAGGTTTAAATTTGCCCGTTTTTGCTTTTTTATTTATTTAAAACCACAGTGTTTTTAAAAACGACACCCTACCCAAATAAACCTTTCCTTTGGGCCCTTTTTTGGGGTGCAAATTTTATCCCCGGGTTACCCAAGTTGTTTTGGGTTCATTTGGAGTCAAAAAAAAAAGGGTTTTTTATCCCTATTTCAGATTTCCCTGCCCCCAAAAAAGTTTTTCTGTACTTTTTTGAACAAAAATATGTCAGACAGGAGGTGGCAGGCTCTGCACCTGCGAGTGGCAGTGGGAGAAACATTCCTGGA
>JAODAL010058656.1:0-21962 GCA_025379985.1 Phyllomedusa bahiana | reverse complement strand
CCTTTTTTTGCAGTCCAGAATTTTTTCATTGTCCCCTCCCTGACCTCTGGCTGCCACCGTGACCTCCAACTGGTCATTTGGCCCTCTGCGGCCTGGTACGTTTTCCCAAATTCCAAAATGTCTTGTCCCACGTTGCCTCATGCTGCTGTGGCTGCCGCCGTCCTCCAACTCTGCACAAATGTTGCCACCTAGCTCTCAGTTTTTTTTTTTTCCATTTTTCTCCCTGATTTATCAGGCACGTTCTGCTCTTTTTTTTTGGTCAGTTTTGCCCCCAAAGTGCCCAGGGCATTTTAAGTAAAAACGATTCTAGGCGGCGCAGTCTGTGCTGTCATACTAAAAAAACAACATTGTTAAAGCCCCAAACCAAGCCCCGTGCATATTTAAGCGGGCACAATTTCTACAGCACCCTCAGGCTTGGGCAGCGGAAATAGCTGTTTTTTAACGTGTTCGTGCGAATAATTCGGCCGAAAACGAATTTTGTCGGAAAATTCGGCGAAGTGACCAAACCCGAATTTTTGAGAAATTGTTTCCTAATTTACTTAATTATACATTTATAACGCCCCCCAAACAGAAATATATATTTCCACCTCCATACAGTAATATGTCACTCCTTGCCTCCCCAATGGGTTTTCACCATAGCTTTTCAGGGACCCAAACTTGTAAAAATCGAATATATACTCACCCCAAATGACACTGATAATGCAGAAAAAACCCAAAATAAACCGAATGGCGCATGCAAGGCCCTTTTTTTCACAGATCGGCCCAAAAAGGAAAAAAATGCGCATGTATTGGAGCGGGCTTTTTCAGGTGTCATATTTAAAAACGCATGTCACCAGGCACTGGAATTAAAAAATTAGTATTTTAATTTTTAAAAAATTCCCTCGCAATAAAATAAATGCAAAAGTGATAACTCTGTTGAGAAAAAATGCGAGAGTAGAGTGAAAAGTGCTAGTGGAATATAAAAATGTGATAATACACGTAGGGCCACATGCATAAAAACTGTCTAGGTCTAAAACTCACTTTATTGCACATAGCAACCGATCAGAGTGCACCTTTCATTTAACCACAGCACTATATGAAATGAGAGAGGCGCTCTGATTGGTTGTTATGGGCAACAAAGTGAGTTTTAGACTTAGATAGTTTTCATACATGTGGCCCTTAGTGAATGTCAAACTTCTGTGTTATAAATGACACATATAAAGTGACACTGCAGACACAACTATAAAACAAATAATTTAAATTGTAAATACCTTATAGGCTAGGTTCACATGGCTTAATTGCGGGACGTAATTACGCCCCGCAATTACGGCGTGTGGCCGGAGCGGGAGCGGGGGAGGGAGCGGGGGGCCATAGACATTCATTACCAGCGGCGCGTACACGCCGCTGGTAATTCACATGTCACTTATCTCCCTTCGGTGTATTCCCGAGCAGGGAGAGGAGATTTAATCCATATTTTCTCTATGAGAACTGTGGTTTTACCGTAATGACTGGGACGTTTTCAGCCCGTAATTTGCGCACTCCGGTGCGTAATTACGGACTGAAATATGTCCAGGTTTAAGCCGTGTGAACATGGCCATACAATAAATGTGACAAAAACTTTTTTTTTAATTATTTTAAAATGTCAGTAAAAGTGATAAAAAGGGTCAACATTTGATATTCTTTTAACTTTTATTTATTCTTTTTAATCTGGAGCTAAAAGAATTTAAAGCTGATGATGAAAATGGATATTCATTTATACTATTTATACAATCTAATTGTGCATCAAAAAGTGCCCAAAAAGCATACTTAATGGGAATGTATCAGTTTATTTTATATTTTGAACAATCAAAATATACTGTATACTGAAATAAACTCTTTTCTCTACTCTTTTTTTATTATTCAAATTTAGTTTTTTATTCTTTTTTGTTTGCACAGAGTAGCCATCTTATAGTAGAGTGTTGGGTTCATGCTTCGTATCATGTATAGAGGATCACTGTGCAGGGATGGGTAGACGGTTAGCTGTCTCTGTGGTATCCTTTCTAATGCCACTGAGTGAAATGGTTGTTGAGTGGCCATAGATTTCGTATATTGTGTCACAATTCTTTTGAGCATTGCAAATAAAAAATTTATAATGCATTAATTGTTATGTGCTTATAATACATTGGTTATGTGCATACGCTGAGGATTAACTAATGTGCATTGTGCCTTGTACTTTGCCACCATGGCTCATAGCTAATATATGTGTATGGGAGTTAGATATTCACCATCACTATCAGTTTCTACTGGAAATTACTGGAAACATGTGGGAGGAGTCACCCAACCCCATCTCCTCACACCACAGGGCTGGAACAAACCAATATAGACTATTCCTGGCCTAGCCAGGGGAGAGCAAAGTGTGTAGTATACAGAATTTTAACCTCTTGTATTTGTAAATTCCTTATGTACTGTATACTACTATAAGATTTTATGCTGAGCCACTGGTGATATGTTGTTTTGCACTAAAGTAATGATGATGACATGACATGAGTGAAATCAGTGTTGAGTTATGTGTACTGTAATAGACTAAGATCTGTCAATATGATGATATTATATCACTATGTGAGCGTTCAGCTTTGCAGCCATTGGTTGAGAGGAGGGTGGAGTAGGTAACCATGGAGACTAGAGGCAGGTAGGTAGATAAGTCAAATCAAAAGGTTATAAATAGGCCTTAGTTTAATTGTTATTGTGTGTGGTTAAGTTCTTGTGATACTGAACCTCTGTTAGACCACAAAAGAAGATGAAGGGTCCCACTTAACCCTTTAAAGCCTGGGCCCATTGCAAACTGCAGCAGGGAAGGCCCATATCATTATTTGTCGCAATGAATCTTTGCTGGGGAATTAAGGACTCCTCTGGAAAGGATTGATGTTTAGCTGAATTGGAGGATCCCTTGTACAGGTCCACTAGGGAGGTGTACATGAGAAGTAGCACCTAGGAAGTCCCCCGCTGGCCTATAGCCCAGACTGATGTCCAGTTTGCTTTTGGTCTGACCTATAGTCTACACAGGTCAATTGTTTTCTGGTCAGTTTCAGGCACTGGCAGTTTAAGGAACATGTTGTAAAATCCTACAGCATCCAGCGGAAAATTTACTATCGAAGTCCATGCAAGCTGCTGGATTTTTTGGGCATTTTTTTGGCATGGGTTTTGGACGGTTCTGCTGAAGAATCGACCAGGTGTTTGAACAAGGCTCCTTACTACTACATGTATTGTAGAAGTGCTGGCTTCCTGGCTAGCGTGCAGGTCCAGTGGTTAATTATCTGCTGGACATGAGTGATAGTTATGAGGTTGGTGCTTCTATAAGTGTAGCCACCTGCCGCCCTTTCCAAATGTAGTGTCACACTACTTTGAATTGTGTGACATTTTGTTAGGGGAGGGTGGTGGGCAGGTAAAGTACTGAACTACCGGCATCCTGACTAGTGAGCATGCCCACTAGATACTTATCTGCTGGACTTGCATGCTAGCTAGGAGGCTGGCAGTTCAGTAGTGTAGCTGCCCACCACCCTCCCCAAATGCAGTGTCACACTACTTTGAATAGTGTGATGTTTCATTCTCAGAGGGTGGTGGGCGGCTCCAGTATAGAAGCGCAGGCCGGCCTGCTTAAAAGTGGGTATGCCCAACAGTTAATTAACCACTGGGCATGTGCTCTAGTCAGGAGGTCAGTACTTTTATAGTGTATGTAGTATAAGGGTGCTTTCACAGAGCAGTTTTGGTGCAGTTTTCACTGTGCTCCAAGTATCTGCCTTTATTACCAGCAAGCTTCTTTCACTTACCTAAACTGTTTGGAAAGTGAATGATCCATTAGTGTGTTTCTAATCTACAAGACTTCAAACACAGTAATTGATTACTTACCTGAAAAATTAAGACAACTGAAAGCAGCTTGTTGGTAATAAAAGCAGTATAATTGGAGCGCAGTTAAAAATGCACCAAAACTGTGCTGTGTGAAACCACCCTAAGGGACACCTGCATCCCTGGTGGTATAGTGCAATGAAGGGGTTGATTCAACACCCCTGGTAGTTTAGGGTAGAGAAGAAGTTAAAAATTGCATCCCTGGTGATTAAGAGCAGAAAAAAAGATGTCCAGTGGGTTATGTCACCTTCAAGCTACAGCATTATCTCTGTTGCAGGAATGCTGAGACATACATTCTTCATCTTACATAGAGAGCTATTCTTGCCTATATCTCAATCACTGACCACTCTTCATGGTCCTCCCATCCCTCCTAGACAGACTGGTCTTGATTGTTTCTTCTATCTCACAGACCACTCCCTATAATCAGTCATCACTGTGCAGAATCAGGAGACCCCCATACAAATCAGTGGGTTTAGCTGATATTACTCTAGTGTGTTTGGCCAGCTTTAGAGATAGTAGGAGGGGGAGGATGTTGTGATATAGAGAGGTAGCAAACAAGTTATCAGGCAGAGCAGCTTGCACAGGATGTATATAGGAAGGAAAGCACACACAGGACAGCTTTCAGGGTGTGTACTTGTGTACAGAAAAAGCAGAGCACCGACAGCAAAACCTGCAGGGGGAGAATCACACACACTGCATTGGTGTCTGACAGCACAGGGAGAAAAGATTTATCCTGGGCTGTAGAAATGGAAATCAGAGCAAGAATGAAGCTGTGTTGATACATGACAGATAATAAACACAGTAGCATCCTGGTTACACAGAGCTCACATTCATTATATATTGCTGGCAGGGACACATCCATGATGATGTGAGAAAAGTCTGAAACTGGCAGCAGACTGCAAACTGAAAATCAGGGGATATGAAAATAATTATAAGAATAAAGAACGGAGCCTGGAAATTGCCTATAAATGGGTTTTTAAAAGTGTCCCCTCCCAACTGCTTTAAACAGAAAATTAACATGTATTCATCTTTACTATTTCTACCATTCCATCACCATCAGAGCTCCGATGTTCCCACTTGTTGCTTAGCAGTAACATCCCATTTATTGTTCCCATGACCATGAGCCAGTCACTGCTCACCGGTATGGTACAGGCCGGAGAGTTTCATACATTTATTTCAGCAATGAACAGGTCAGTGCTCAGCAACTAACATGGGGCACAGAGCTCTGGGGTCACTGGAATATTTGCAGCGGAAAAAAATAAGTTATTTTTTATTTTAAAACAGTGGGACGTGATGGGGAGCTTTGTGAAAGAACTGAAAAAAACCTTTGCATTAAAGGTAACCAGTAATAAATGTAATTTTTTTTCCATATTTGTCCCATATACACTGCTGAAAGCCCACTGTACAGTTTACTACATCCAGTAATTTTATTAAACTATTGTATTCTTTTCCAACAAATGTGACACAGGGCATGTACTGTCAATTATAGCTGAAATGATTAAGTTAGATAATAACATTACTTTCTTGTCTTGGGTGAAACAAGGACATCATGATTTTTTTGTAAGCCTCTGATTATCATAACATGTACTATTATATGTTCAGCAAACTAGTATGCAGGTGAAGAATGCAATTTTATCCTGGAGTAATATATAACTGCCCCGGGCTGTAATTGCCTAAGTAGGTAAGTGCTGGAACTGTGGGAAAATTCATACAACAATTGTACACAAAAGTCTTAAAAGGGTTGTCTCACTACATTGATTGCTTTTTATGTTAAAGATCTTGCAAAAACAAGTCACTTTGCAATATGTGTCCATTACCAGTGTCCTACCTATTCCTAGATATCCTCTCTTGCATGGGCTGCATCAGCTCCTCAGGTCGCTATAGCTACAGATCTGTTTCATCTTTCCTGATAGGCTGCCAGCACTGGTTGCTATAGCTACAGACCTGGCTTCTACTGCAGCCCAGTAGAAGCCAGTAAACACGCCCCTGAATTCAGAGTGAAACCAAGAAAACAGGACTGAGGTAAGAGAAATCAACCCCTTTAAGTCAATATTATTACAGATGTTGCAGAAGGTATTGGCAAGTTTTTATTGCACGAAATCAAATTTAAACACAGCATACTTCCAATGGTAGAGCTTATCTATACGATTTTATAAAATCATAATACAGCCACAAATGTATTACATTTTTGGTTGGTCTCACCAACCTTGTCTCACAGACTCGTGGCAAGGTTTATACTGCATTACTGGGCTTTAAATCAGCACCATGAATTGTTCACAATATACTAGTGCATCTCAAAAAATTAAAATATCACTGAAAAGATCATTGATATCAATAATCTAAATAGAGAAACCCATATATTGTATAGACTCATTACAGTATGAATTACAAGGTTTAATGTAATACATTTGTGAGCCCTATAGCAAATTAAAAGTTAGTCCTGGAGAAGCCCTTTAATTTTCAATGATATTCTAAATTTTTTAGATACAGTAGTACTATATTAATAGAGGAGAAGGTAAAAACATCCTGTTCACCTTTATTCACCAACTAGCAGAATTACCTGGCTTCTCATAGATCTGTTTTGTTATCATCATTATCATCAATTTTTTTTCACATAATGACTAAGCAATATGTGACTATTATATGTAATTGCTTTAGGTAAAAATTGAGTGATTGTTTTTTTTTTTTTAAAAGTTCCCTAAGTACATTACCTGCTAGTTTGTCTCTCTGACTTCCCTTTTATAAGCTCAGATAGCACGGCAGTGGGGATTGCCTAACGGTTCTCTTCTAGACCCACTAAGTGCCTGAGAGAGGTAAAAGGCAGAACCTGATAAATGTGAAGAAAGATGGAACCACTCCTCCCCTAGTGCAGAAAAAGATGGACTCATTATGCTTTCATGTACTGCTTTTGTCATTGCCCTACTAGCCTAGTATAAGATCTACCTAGGTCTGTCCAGAGAACAGTAGAACAATCATTATGACATTTACTACTTTTAGTAAGAAGACTACATGTAGATAAGCATTTCTTGCAGTGCCAAATGGTAAACTGAAATTAGTCTACCCTGCCATTCAGGAGCTTTATCTCTGAACTATCATAGCTAGAGAAGAGCAAAATTTTATATGTAATTTTTACTTGTAGAGGCTTGCAAATATAAAAAAAACTGCTAAAAATTCTATTAAAAATGTTTTTTCCTACAAATATTGATTTAAAAAAAAAAAATCCCTTCCTGACAGACGTGTACATTTAACTGTTGTTTGTGAATGTGGTTAAAAACTTTGTTTGCTACTGATATGAAGCAAACATATCCTATAAAGTATTTTTTTACGGAAAAATCCAAATTATTTATTGTAAGAGATTATTTATTGATGTAGTTAGACAGAAAATATTAAATTATGATACCAGAAAGACTTGGATCTGCTGTGGAGAATCTGCTGCTTTCTGCGCTACTGAGACTGCAGTCGCACCTCAGTCTGCTGGGTCATGTCAGCAGTTTGCTGTTGGCTGTGATTCTAAGGTTGTCCTAAATGTATTAAATTACCTTATATACTCAAATATAAGCCGACACGAGTATAAGCCGAGGCACCTAATTTTACCACAAAAAACTGGGAAAACTTATTGACTTGAGTATAAGCCTAGGGTGGGAATGCAGCAAGCAGAGACGTTACTTCAAGCTCTTGGGCCCTAGTGCAAGCTCTTGGGCCCTAGTGCAAAAAGTGAAATGGCGCCCCCCAGTTACCATGCGCCATTTACAATACTGGTGTCTTTTTATGTGACCGAAGGGCTTTTGGACCCCTCAGGCTGCAGGGGCCCAAATTTAGCGCCCTGCACCCCCTACAGTTAAAAACCCCTGGCGGAAAGGGGGTTTGCCCCTTCTTTAAACCCAGGACGGGACAGCCAGCAAAGAGCAAAAAACCTAGGGGGATTTGGTGCCCCATGTATAAAATGATTGTCTCTAGAAATTTAGCGAGGTGGGCCCCTGTCCCTGTAAAAACTAAGTAGAGTTTTCCCCAAGCAATTTGGCTATATTTTTCCCAAAAACCACAGCTCGATTACATCCCTTTATTGGGGACCATAAGGCTCTGCTACTTTGCACATTTCACACACCCAGTTTAAAGCTACATGCACTTTTAAAACAACACAGCTCAGCTAAGAAATTATATTTTTTTAAATGAAAAGCCCCCTCAAAAGAAAAGGGGACGGGGGACAAAGGGGGGTGGCCTGCGATGAAAAGGGACGGGAAAACGCACTGAGTTAAAAGCTCCTCCAGGAACCCGCTTTTTCCACATAAAAGGGATGACCAGGGGGGAAGATCCAAACCTCAAAAAGGTTGGCTAAGGTTGCCCAGGACCCCTTCCCTTTGGGGAGTTTTTTCAATTTAAAATTTTTTTACGCCCTTCGGGGCCCCTTTTGGACGGGGGAGGGATCTCCCCCCCGCGCCTCCGGCCATCTTCCCCGGGCTTCCTCACCCAAGGCGGGAATTTGCGCCCCTTTGCCCTCGGTGCAGGGGGGGTAGGCCAGATCATCGATGCCGGGGGCGAGCGTTCAGCCTCGCCTCCCTGTCTTCTGAAGCTGCCGCCGGAAAAACCGGGCACCAGGCCCTTGTTGCCCCCCTCGGCACCCAACGCTTCCCCGCTCCCACCCGCGGCAGGGAAACAAACTAAATGGTAACAGCAGGGGCTCCCTTGCTCCCCCCCTTACCTCTTCCCCCTTCTGCTCCTTGCCCGCCGCGGCCCCCCCTCCCCGGGGGACTGTGTTCCCTCGGTTTCGCCCCCTGGCACCCGGGCCCAATTCCCTCCCTATAAACCCACTTGCTGGCCGCCCCCGGCCAAAAAGTGTGCACGGGATGCCTGGCCACCCTTTGGGCGTGGGAAACGAAAGGGGTTGTGGGTTTTACTTAAAGGAGCCCTGTTTTACCCCCCAACAAGACCTGGCTTTTGTTCCCCTTAATTTTAAAAGGCCTCTCGGCTCGAGAGAACCCCCAACCTGTCAAACGGGGTCTGTTTGCTGGGGACCCTGAACTCTCCTGGGAGCCCGAGCTTGGACATCCCTCAAAGGGGCAGCAGGGGCCCTGTCCCTTACCCCTTCAAAAGGGGGAATCAATCCTTCCCCAGAGGTCCTATTCCACAAAAAAAAGCATTTTCCCCTGCGACCCTTACCCCCAGCTGGAGTATCTTTTCACCCCCCAAAAAAGAGGGCTCTCCCCTACAAACCCCCAAAGGAAAACTGCGGCACCCTCTTCTCGGGGGGACATTGGTGGGGGCGTGTATCACCCTCTTGCTCAACCCTGCGTTTCCCAAAAAAGGGAAACGATTTGGGGGTTCTTTCATTTGTCTCCCCAGAAGGGCCAGCTGGTTTCCCCAAAATCCGGGGCCCCCCTCCTGGGGCGCCCCTTCCCGCCTTCAAACAAAGGGGAAACTAACCCCCAAAACGCAGATTATAGTAGTACAAAGGGGCCCCACTCAATTTTTCCAACCACCTCAAGACCCCCCGGAGGATGCCCTCCGGGTGTGGCTGCCCACCCAGAGCTACGGCATTTGCAAACATTTCCCTCCCGTCAAAAAAGCAAATAGGGAACAACTAGGTCGGGACCCCCAGAAAAGCAGGCCCCAGAGTTACAACCTGTACAGGTTGCTTTGACAACTCTACGGGGAAAAAGGTCCTACAGATCGAACAGGCTCAAGACTCTACAAATCCACGGCCCGCTGCCTGGGCCTCCATGTCTGAGCACTCAAAAACGTCAAGATCGTTTGCTTCTCTTTCTGGACGATCTAGAAAACCTTTTTAGCACGCGCAATAACGTCAAATCCGGGGGCTCTCTGAAAAAGGGTTAGAACGTCGGAATTGACCCTAAAATCAAAAAAAAAAATTTTTTTTTGCCATATTTAGGCAGGCCATTGGAAAATTTGCATTGGAGTTCGTTCGTCCCCAAAGGGCCCTTTCCGTCCTAAAAGGGCCAGGCCCGGGGATGCCCAAAGGGGACGTAATTTGTAAAAATTTTTCACTTCCCCCTTTAAAGGGGAAAGTTTCTAGGGAAAGGGGCCCGCCTTATAAAGTCTGGGGAATTTTGAGGACCCCAAACCATTGGCCTCTTTCCGGACCTTTCCAAGCAAAACTCCGAAATTGCTTTCCCTGCCCCCTTAACCCGCCCCTCGGGTTTTGTTTCAGGCCGACAAACCCAAATATAGGGGGGTTTCCCCTTCTTCTCCAGGTAAAACCACGGAGATACCGTAGTTCCCCTTTTTGACCCGTTCTGACCTCCGTTTTCACCTCGGGTTGGGTCTCCCGGGGGGTTAAAAATTTCACGACCTGGTCAAGGGCTACGGGATTTAAACCCTTTCTCCTTTCCCCAAATCGCCCTCCACCCCCCAGGGGAACCCCCGGTTTCAATCCCCCCTCCCACCTTTTCCTCCGAAAGCCGGGTGGGGGGCCCCGTGCGCTGAATCCCCGCCCAGAAATTGTGAGAAACCTTATCTTGTTTAAATTCTCTCTGCCTTTATTAGGGGGATATGTAGGGAACTTGTTGGGTCGTATCGGGGTTTTATTTTACCCAAAATTTTCCCCTCCCAAAGTTATCGAAAAAATGTAATGGGTTTTTTGATTTCCTTTTGGGGCTGTTTTAAAATATTGATTATGCCAAATTCCCTTAGCTATTTTTATGATGGGTCCCAAAACCACTTAAAATTTTTTTTTAATTTTGCCAAATGTCTTTGTTTAAACGGGGCAGAAATTAATTTCCCTATATGTCCCCCCCCCCATTTTTTTTCCCCCGCCCCTTTTTTTTTTTTTTCTTTTTTCTTCTCTCTCCCCCTTTTCCCTCTTCTCTCCATACCCTTTTCCCTTTTTCCCTCCTTTTTATGCTCCCTGTATGCTACGTTTTCAATTTTCCCCTTTTTGGGTTGTGCGGGGCCCCGCGATTTTTTACATTGACATGTTTCTCCCGGTATGAAAAGCAGTCTTGGGATCCCCCCCATTTGTCATATGCCAAATTATTTTTTGTGGCTTGTAGCAGCTATTACCCTCCATATTTTCTTTTGGGGCCCTTTGAGTCTTGAAAGGCCTTTCTTAATTTTTGGGAGTTATTTTCCCTTTTTTAAAAGTCCCGATTTGTCACCCAAGTGTTGTTTAGTTTTTCATCGTCAGGTCCTTCTCTTTTCTAAGGGTGCCCCCTTGTTTTAATCTTGATGCACACCAAAAGAGTTAACCCCTTTAAAATTTAAAGGGGATTAAATGTCCCCGAAAAGGGGTTTACAATTTTATATTACTTACAAGCAAAAGTCCCTTTATTTTTCTGTTACAGGAGACAAAATCTCCTACGGGAGCAGGTTGGGGCTTTCCGAAAATGGTTTAATTTCCCTCCCTTTGGTACCATAGCAGAAAACCCCTCCCAAAAGGGAAAAAAGGGTGTAGCCATTTTTTATACATAAGTCACCCCCTGCTAAGGTCTTAGAGTCTTTAAGTTGGGGATCCCCGAGCATTCTTTGTAAAAATTCCCAGCATTCAGGGACCTCTATCCAATTGCCAATCTTTATGTCCCTAACCCCTAACCAATACTCCTTTCGGGTCCAGGGTGTTGGAGGCCCTCACTTATTTCGCGAAAGGGCAAATTATTCTATGCGTGCCCTCAACCTGGCTTTTCCCCCTACGCTTGACTCTTTTTGGGACTTTCTGCTATCCCAATCGAACGATAAAGGGGGTTAAAAACGGTTACTGCTAATTGCAGCTCTTGATGTGGGGGCGCCCCCTTTCACCCTGAGGGAAAGCAAATAAAACCTTTTTTTCCCACCCACACCGGGCCCTTTTTACGGAGTATCGACTATGTTTTCCTCCAACATTCCCTTCTTCCAGTGGTGGGCTGAGTGTAGGATAGGCTCGACCTGCATTCTGAAACACGCACTGGTGATTGTGACTTTGCCCTCCCCCATTTTCAGCGCCCCCCCCCTTAAATTGGAGACTAAATGAATCCCTTTTACAGGATGCTTTTGCTTGGGGAGGGATTACAGTCTATTTTGAGGATCTTCCAAGATACTCTTTGTGGGTGACCCTACCCATCCTCAGATTCCCGGGGGGAGGCGGCCCGAAGTGGGTATTGCGAGGCACACTCATTTAAAAACGGTGACGTTGAAAAGGGAATCAGCTAGTAAAATCCCGTCACTTTTGGGTTTAAATCAATTTTATTAGAGGTCTCCCCTTTAAACCATGGTACTGAATCGGAAACCCCAAAAGAATTGACACGGGCTCCGAACGACATTCTTTGTTCATGGAAAGCAAAAAAATTAAAAGATATCGCCCGAGTTTTGCCAAAGGTTCGTCCGTTTGGAGTAAAAAAGCCCGGACGGTACTTAGCCAGAGGGTCTGAGAGATCAGGGTCCTCCCGTTTGTCCCACAAATTAAGAAAAACAGCAGGAAATTTGTGCCCTCTCACCCGAAGATATTTTGGGGGCCTTCCGGGGGGAAAATTACTCCAATTTTATATAACCCCCCAGCCCCGACTTCGGAGCCTCTCCTACAAACACCAGGAATCTTTTTTAAAGGGCTACCTGCAGAACCGTTTATCCCCACCTTACCCTTTAGAGGTGTTAGGCTCTTTTTGAGGAGCCATTTTTCGGCAGAACTTGACTTGCCAAAAGCCTCCTTCGGGGCAGGTAAAAGTCCCGGGGGCCCGTGGTATAAGGGCCCAAAAACTATGAGTCCTTAAGGATGTTTCTCTCCGCCCCTTATTTTACAAGTTTTAACCCCTTTTTTTCCAGCGGCCCCCCTTTTTTACCCCAAAGGCCCTTTTTAAAAAATCCATTCGGTTTTTCCCAAAAAGGGTAAGGGGCCCGGGCCCTCTGCCGAGGGTTTCCGACCCCTTTTTCGCTCTTTAATTTCCGATGGGGGAAATTGTTTTTCTAAACTAATTGTTTAAAACTGACCCCCCTTTTTTTTGAGTGAATTAAAAAAAACCCCAAAAAAACCGGATCAGGTGGGTTTTATTCCCCCCTTTGAGAGGGGGAGGGGTAAAAACCCCTGAAAAAATTTACCCCTTAACAACTACTTTAAATGCAAAGGAAATTTCCCGGGTTTTCGCTTTTACTAGATGCAGAGAAAGGGCCCTTTATCGAGTTGATTGGGCCCTTTTTCTCGGGGTTCTCTCTTCTTTTGGCTAGGGCCCTCCCTTTCCCTTTTCCCAAAAAATGTGCACATAAACATGCCCCACAGGCTTTAGTTTCCCGGGGCAACGGTTTTTATTTTGCCCCTTTTGGGCATGCCCCAAAAGGTTTCCCGGCAGGGGGGTGTCCTTTTCTCCCCCCCTCTTTAGGGTTTGGCAATGGGCATCTGCTACAAGCCCATTTTGGCTGAGACTTCCATCCGTGGCATTCAGTGTTTGGTTTTTCCATGTAAAGTGCTCTGCAAATTTTCGGGTGACTTACCCTCCCAAAACAAAAGTCTAAGTGACTTTGGATTTTTCAGAACCACAAAGTGGACATGTCCAAAAATTTGCCTTGAATATTTCTTTGAAGGGAGAGATGGTTGCTCAACTTTAAAAGCGGTACTCTTTCTCTTGGGCCACCAAACCCCTTTCAAATACCTTGGTGTTCACCTGCCCTTTGAAAATTTACTAACCCCATTTGACCTCAATTTCTCCCCCCCGCTTTCAGCACATACGGGGAGATCTTTTAAATGGGGTAAAAAAAAGGGCTTCTCTGGCTAGGTCGCCAATGTATTGAAGATGAAATTTCCCCGCCCCGCCTCCTTTTTTTATTCCCCAAACTTTTCCAGTTCTGGGTTCCCCAAATTTTTTTCCAAAACCCCGCCCTAAATCAATTGCGCAATTTATCTGGGGGTGGGAAAGCCCCCGGAAATTTCCAAAAATTTCATTATCCAGGGCCCAAAAACCCCGGGAAAGGGGGCCCGTCTCTTCCCAAAATTTTCCAAAAACCCATTATTTGGCCGCCACAGCGGGGTTTAGGATACTGGGGCTCTTTTTATCCCTACCCAATCAAAATAGGGTTTAAATTTGGGAAACCGCAATGTACAAATATCCAACCCCTCCCATACCCTGGTTACCCCCCGAGTGGCACCCCAAAAAAATTCTTTGTCTTCTTCCCCCAATTCGCAGGGTGTGATTTCGGGCCCCATAGGGGGTATCCCCCCTGATTTAAAATTTTTTAAAACAGGAGGTCCGTTACTCCTTTTTCCCGTAAACCCCGGGGCTTCCCGAGACACTAAGAGATGGGGCGCTCGGTTGTGGGTGGAGGGAAGGGGGTTTGGGGAAATTTTGGAAAAAACATTCTTATTGACAATGCCCTCATTTTTGTACTCTGATTTTTACTGGAAACACAAAGGGAAAAAAAGAACCTTCCCGATTTCACTATTTTCCAAAATTTCTTTGTGTTTTCTCTGCCTTTCGGGGTTTGCTCACCTTATGTAGCGCCCCCCACTATCTTTGAATTTTTTTGGGGTTTTTCAGAGGGGCTAAAATTCTCATTTTTTTCAAGGGTTCCGAAAAGTTTGGGTTTTTCTGTAGAGACTTTACATTAGCCTTCCGAAGGCTTGGGGAAAAGGGAAACTGTCAAGGGTCACTCCTTTACGAGGATTGGAGGCAATATTCCCCTCTTGCCCTTTGGGCCCCCCGGGGCGCAGGCCCGGGTCCCGGGATGAATTATAAAATTTTTACCGATTTGGTATAGGTCCCCTCCCTACTGCACGCACTCTACCCTCAGTCCTAAAACCTTTTCTGGGTTTTCCCTTGGGAGGAGGGGACGTTTTTACTATTTGGTGGGGGGGGTTGCTCTTCCTTGCAGCCTTTTTTTTTAAAAATAAATACACCATTTCCGGGCCGATTAGTGGCGAAATTTGTGGCGAAATTTGTGGCCCATTAGGGGCGGGTTAGTGGCGATAGGGTTCCCCCTTTTTGTTTGCAACACAAAAACCCCGCCCACTCCTTGAAGGGTCAATTTTCTTCCCCTTTCTACTTAAAAAGCTGCCAAAGCAGTTTTTACCCAGGCTGTGGGGCCTACTCTCCCCCCCACATTACGGACTGGTTTAAAGGGGTACACGCGGTTTGTAGGGGTGGAGGAAATTTTGATGCGACTCACATATGAAAAAAAAGCGTTTTTTTTTGAGGTCTGGAACGAAAATGGGTTTTCTTTCTGTGGTTCTGGCCACTTTCTCCTTTTCTTATATAGTGAGTTTCTGTGGCTGTTTTGAGGGTCTTTCAACACGTTCATCAGCTGAGGATGATGTACTGACTTCGGCTGGCTTCCTTTACCCCAGTTCAGTTATAGTTACATACTCTTGTTGCCTCTTGATGAGGATTTTCTAAAATATCTGTAACAATAATTTGGGTGATAGAGATTCCATTCTGCCTTCCACATGCTGAATCGCTGGTTACCCCACACCCCCTACCCCCCCCCCCCTTTTTTTTTTCTTTCTTCTCTCTCTCTCCCTCCAATCAAGGTATTTCTACCTATATATGTACATTTACAATATGCCTTGGTCTCCAGCGACCTTCGGTTGGCTTTCTCTCTACTCAACGTTCTTTCCTTATCTGAGCATTATTTACTTATTTGTGTTCTTGCAGATTGTATATCACATGATTACTTATGTACTTGAACCTTGCTAACGTTGTGTATACCATTATTGTCGTTAATAATGTATCACCAATGCTACTTCAATAAAGCTTTGAATGATAAAAAAAAAAAAAAAAAGACAAGGGGGGCATTCCCTTCGGCTGGAGAAAAAAGGGTTCAATCTCCAAGAGAAAAGCGTTCTGTGAGAACTATAAATCTGTGGAATAGCCGCCTGAGGAGCTGGTTACAGCAGAAACAGTTGCGAGTTTCAAGAAAGGCTTAGATATCTACCTGAAACTAAAGAACATTAACACATACGTAGCCATGTAAAATTCTGGATCCTGTCTGGTGGTGGCTCGGAGGTCAGAGATGGGGTCTTCCTTGGAGCAGATTGGTTCTTGCCTTGTGGGTTTCAAGGCATTCACCAGTGGGGAGGCTGGGCTTGAACTCCTTGTCTCCATCGCTTCACCCACATTTTCCCCAACCTTGGTTGAACTTTATGGACATGTGTCTTTTTCAACCATACTAACTATGTAACTATTACACACATAAGGCTCTGCTACACGCACATTACACACAGCTCTGCTGCAGACAAATATAACACACACATGAACTGCTTCAGTTCATCCAGCGTGATCACAACCAGTACAGCAGCATTCTGCATACACTGAGCAGTATCACATGACTCCCACCCTCCATTTGACATCATCACAGGTCCTGGCAGCGCCCAGAATTCACATGACTCCCCCTCCATGTGACATCATCACAGGTCCTGGAAGAGCCAGCACTGTCGGGTGAGGTGAGTTGTACTTTGGATACATAGAACTTGTATAACATATACACTCAAGTATAAGCTTTTTCAGCATAAAAAATGTGCTGAAAAACTCAGCTTATACTCTAATATATACATATTTAAAATTTTTGATGAGGTAATCTCTGAAATGATTCAT
This sequence comes from Phyllomedusa bahiana, assembly GCA_025379985.1. NCBI lineage: Eukaryota > Metazoa > Chordata > Amphibia > Anura > Hylidae > Phyllomedusa > Phyllomedusa bahiana. Next base: position 5,598 of record JAODAL010058656.1, on the reverse strand, counting down.
TTGGGTAACAAACTAAATAAAGTACAAACATTTTAAGCCAAACATTTTACCAGAGAAGTCTTTCATCCAGGTGCAGGGTTTTGTTTTGGAGGCATGACTGGTCGAAGAGGGTTTCAATTTATGCGAATGCTCAAATTCAGTATAGGTTCAGTCTGTTCATGGCGAGTTTTCTCTTCTCTGATGAGGTAATCTCTTTCAGTTTTTTTTCTCCAGCCAGCCCAGTCTGCAATGACTACTTCTCCCAGTCACAACTCTTCAAGATAGAATTTACCACACAGACATCTTATGTAGGTAGGCATAGAGGCCCCCCAGTAGGTATGTATACAAGCCCCTACTAAGTAGATAAATAGCCCCCCTGTAGACAGATACATCTGCCCCCTGTAGGTATATATACCCCCATTTAGGTAGGTATATGCCCCCCTGTAGATGGATATAGCCCTCTGTAGGTAAATATAGCCCCCCTGTAGGGAAATGTAGCCACCCGGAAGGGCGATATAGGCCACCTATAGGTAGATATAGGTCCCCTAAAGGGATATATAGCCCCCCTCTAGGTAGTTATAGCCCCTCTGAAGGTAGATATATCCCCATGTAGATAAAAAAAAGAGAAAAAAGCAGCACTTCCTTATATGAAAAAAGGTGCGGGGTGCACGCAAGAAAACAAGTCAGACCAAAAGACTTCTGTGATTAATATCCAATAGGAAAAAACTCGCAGCACTCACTTGGTGATAGTAAAAAACGTAGTAGTGTTTATTCCCACATGTTCAAACCGACGTTTCGGCCCTCACAGAGCCGTTTTCAAGTGACAAACAGTGCATGATCCAAGATATATATAGAGACATTAATAAACCAGTGATTTACAATAATTAAGCAAAATGACATATTTAAAAGTGATACATTAAACCACAAATACATAATATAAACTCCATATGTGAAATATAAGAGATAGTATTGTATATACAACACTATCAATAAAAATGTGCATATAATACAAGAATATACATAAATTAGAGGGCGGACACCTAAATGCGCTCACCTGAATTGTACTAATAATCACAGCTTGACATAACCAGACATAACACAGCGAGGTTCGTCTCGGCGTCTCATGCTCTGTAATGCGCATGATCAAGAACGTCACTAGTAACAACCGGATGTTGTCATAAGCGTCCATAGCAACATAGTGATAACTCAAAGCAGGAAGTAGTCGGACGCGTCTATAGCAACCTAACCACGACCCGCATGAAGAATATCGCTAAGAGCGTCACCGGTAACTAGAGACTTATTTAAGAATAGCGCTTATTCAAAATAATAAATAATTAACGGTGAAGGACATTATCGAATTCGCCCACAGTCCACAGTACAAACAAGCTACCCGAAATATCAGGCAGTGAGTTCATACATGGGCGTGCGGCACACAGTTCGCCTATATAGGAAAGCCGCGTGCCGCACTGCAATACCGCGGGAATTATCTAGTCCAATGGGTGACTCCACACCTTAATCAAAAGACCTAAAAATAATAAATAATAACAAAAAACAGAAAAAAAGAAAAAGAAGCGCAATAGTGTAATGTTATAACCTCAGCACACATAATAAGAGAATGCCAAAAGACATGAACCTGGTGTAGTCTATGGTGGAGTAAAGAACAATGACTGGTTGAGTCGCATAGCTATCCTCCCAAAATTCACCCATAAAGTGTAATCTGAAAAAAAAAAAAATAATAATTAAAATACATATATTAAACAATAATCCAAGCTTTAGGGAAAAGAAGTGAAATGGAATTTAATTTATCTAAACATACTAGAAGATACTTTATACTCAACATTTAAACCACATGGAGCAAGTGACTTAGTATTAAAAATCCATTCTAATTCTTTCTTTTTTAGAAGTGTCTTACGATCCCCACCCCTAAGAGGTAAAGGTACATGATCGACAATCATGCATTTGAGGTCCCACTCGTTGTGTCCCATCTCAGAAAAATGTTTAGCAACTGGAAGGTCTGATCTACGTTTTCTAATGGTATAACGATGATTATTGAGCCTGGTCTTAAGGTCACATGATGTCTCTCCCACATAAATTAATTTGCAGGGACACCATAAAATATAAATGACCCAATCTGAGTCACATGTTAAGTGAAATCCAATTTTAAATGTCTCACCTGTACCTGGATGTACAAACTGACTACCTTTCACCAATATCCGGCAATTGACACAAGAAAGACAAGGAAAAGAGCCGAACTGTGGTTTTCCCAAAAATGACTGTTTTAGCCTAGGAATACAAATTCTATTTTTCACAAAATGATCCTTTAAATTAAACGATCTCCTAAAGGACATTAGTGGCATAAATTGAAATTCCGGAATTCCTGTGAAGCTCAACCGTAAAATGTGCCAATACTTTCTAATGATGTTTGAAATTCTGTAACTAAGATTACTGTAGGTGGAAAGAAAAGCTACCCTAGGAACTAAATTTTTAGATCGTACCTGTTGTCGAGCCTCCTCACAAGTGATTTTATTCACTCTGTCAACATGTCTGGAAAAATTTTTTTGGGGATATCCTCTCTCCAAAAAACGACTAGACATCTCATTACTAATATTTTTCCATGCGTCTTCAGTATCTACAATGCGTCTTGCCCTAAGCAATTGGCTATAGGGCAGGGATTTGCGCATACTAGTAGGATGGCAACTGTTGTAATGTAAGATTGTGTTTTTATCTGTTTCCTTAATGTACAGGTCAGTATGTAACTTGTTATTAATTACAAACACTTTAGTATCCAAAAAAGTCAAGGATTCCTCAGAATAGGAGATAGTGAACTGTATAGAAGAATCAATAGTATTCAAAAAACTATGAAACTCTAGTAATTCATCCACATCACCCGTCCAAATCAAAAGAATGTCATCTATGTATCTACACCACTTTAAAACTTTAGAAAAGTGGGGAGATACATAGACATGGTCTTCCTCCATCATAGCCATGAAAATGTTCGCGTATGTAGGCGCAACATTAGTGCCCATCGCAGTGCCTCTTAACTGTAAATAAAAAGTATCTCCAAATTGAAAATAATTACAAGTTAGTACCAAGGATAACAAATTAATGTTCAATTCACATCCAAATTTGGAAAAATCAGAACCTTGTAAAACTCTTTTAACAGCTTCTAAACCAGCATCATGGGTAATAGAGGTGTATAAACTGGTAATATCAAATGAGGCTAAAATCGCCCCATTTGGAATATCAATATTACCAATTTTTTGTAGATAATCATTGGTGTCCTTAATGTAAGATCTACAATCAAAAACAAATTTGTTTAACACTCTGTCCAAAAAAATAGAGACATTGCTGGAGATTGAATTTCTGCCAGACACGATTGGTCTACCTGGAAGGTTAACTAAAGACTTATGAACTTTTGGTAAAAAGTACAGGATTGGAGTGACGGGATGAGAGACTAACAAAAATTCCTTCAAAGCCTGATCTATAAGACCCTTGTCAAAAGCATCTTTAGTCACCGTCCCAAATTTGCGACCCAAATCAAATTTTGGGTCACAAGAAAGGGGACGGTATACATCAGTATCTGAGAGTTGTCGGTTAGCTTCATCTAGATACTGGGACATATTCATTATCACAACTGCCCCGCCTTTATCTGCGGGACGAATTGTGATATTTGAATTATTGGATAATTCATTAATGGCTGAAATCTCTGCTGAAGTGAGATTAGGTCGATGTAGGTAATTTCCCACACCACTATCTCTAAGGTTCTCGACATCATGTTTAACTAGCTGTGTAAACGTCTCAATAGAGGGAATGGTAGTAGATGGTGTAAAATCACTAGATAGAGACAAACCAAAATCTTTTAACTGAAAAACCACATTTTTATGTGAACTCACAGGAACCTGTGGTTGTTGATGGAACCATACCTTTAGTTTTAACTTACGAAAAAATTGAGCCAAATCCAAATCTAGATGGAACCAATTAATTTTGTAATCTGGGCAATACGACAGTCCTTTAGAAAAAACTTGAACCTGTGTAGCTGTAAGTTCAAGAGAAAAAATGTTAATCACAGCTGTTGAATTAATTTCTTTTTTGCTGGTGCAGGACATGTGTTCAATGGTTTATTTCTGTCTTCTGGCTCTGGTTTTTCCGAGCTCTGTGTCTTTTTTTGCCTCCTCTCCTGGTGGGTCGACGTTTACGGTATCCATTTGAGTAGTCCATAAAAAAGATCCATCACTGTTCAAACATGATCTATCAAATCTTTATTTCTCTTTATTTATTTCTCTTTATTTCTCTTAGACCATTTGTTTTGAGGAATTACATTTTCATTGGACCAAGAATAAACCTTTCCAGACTCATAATCTTGTAAGTCCCAATGCCACTTCCTTCTTTTAGTATCTTCTAAATCCTTCTTAAATTTAGCCAAAAACTCTGTTTGTTTATCTGTAAATTTTTTGTAATCCTCACTTGAAGACAAAGATTTCAATAAGTCTTCTACAACAGCAAATTTACTACGCAGACTTTGTAAATCCCGTTGCAAAAACTCCAGATTCAGTAACAGTATATCCAATGCATATCTATTTGAAATAGACTCAAAACGAGCTCTGAAGTCCAGATCTTGTGAAAACAGAGTAGGTCGTAATGCAGATCTCATACCTCTGGGGATTCTCTTGATTTTATAATATTCTCTTAATGTCACATAATGTAGCTCCAAGGTAATGATTTTCTTAGAAAAAGATTCATATTGACGTTGAGTATCAATGATCGAGGGTGTGTTTAAAAATGTAGCATCACCATCAATACCATTTAAAATCCGTTCCACCTCCATATCCGAAAAAGCAGAAACATGTGGGACATTGGAAAAAGAACCAACCGCATCGGATGACAAGTCATCCATAGTGACTGGAGTGCCAGCTAAAAAAGCCAATACAAAAAAGAGAAAAAAGCAGCACTTCCTTATATGAAAAAAGGTGCGGGGTGCACGCAAGAAAACAAGTCAGACCAAAAGACCTCTGTGATCAATATCCAATAGGAAAAAACTCGCAGCACTCACTTGGTGATAGTAAAAAACGTAGTAGTGTTTATTCCCACATGTTCAAACTGACGTAGATAAATATAGCTCTCCTGTAGGTAAATATAGCCCTCCTGTAAGTAGATACAGCCATCCTGGAGGTAGATATAGCCCTCATGTAGGTAGATAGGCAGATGTATAGGCTAAAAAAAGTAAAGCAAAAATACTCACCACTTCTTGTTCCACCACCATGCAGCTAGCTCCAGGAGTTTACACAGAGACAATGCCTAGGAGACCCAGCGTCGCAGGGAGCGTGATGAAAATCTTGCACCATTCCACCTGTGATGCTTATCCTTAAATACAGTGCTCATTGTATATACAATCGGGAAGGGACAGTAATGAACTGTCTTTGCCTGCTCCCTGGCTAAGCAGATGCACAGTTAGTGTGCCAACCACTGTCCCGCTTTGTTGGGCACCCCAAAAAAAGGCCCTGCACACATGTAACAGCTGACTGACACATCATAACTAGTGTTGAGCGATTGACATGGCACGAGTTATTGTAGTTAAAGGGGTTGTGTTAAAGAAACAAACAAAGGTTAAAGAGGGAGGGG
>JAODAL010058655.1:0-21962 GCA_025379985.1 Phyllomedusa bahiana | reverse complement strand
CGGCTTGATGCCCAACAGGATATGGCGTGATTGCCACAGGATTATGGCGTGTGCCCACAGGATATGGCGGGGATGCCACAGATATGGCGGTGATGCCACACAGGATATGGCGGTGATGCCACACAGGATATGGCGGTGATGCCGCACAGGATATGGCGGTGATGCTGCAAGGATATGGCGGTGATCAGGCTTGGACTGGGCCGCCGGGGGACCGGGGAATCCCCTGGTGGGCCCCCCCGAGCCGCTGTGGGCCCCAGAGGCAGTGCCGTCGCTCCCCGGGGCCCGTCCGCGCATCCGGTCCCTGTGCGCCCGGGACCTGCGTCCCGAGCGCCAGAGACCGGCCCGGTAGCTGGGGACTAATGTCCCCGACTCCCGGGGCTGCGCGGTGTCAGCGGAGCGCAGCGCCAATAGCGCTGCGCTCCGCTGATGTCCCTGGCAGGCTGAAGGTGTTATGCCTTCACCCTGCCGGGCGCCGGCCCCTACTGCTGACGTAGGCGGCGCGGTGACGTCACTCACCGCGCCGCCTATGCAGGGCGGCAGTACGGAGCCGGCGGCCGGAGCAGGAGCCGGAGCCAGGTAAGTGGCTGTTTGTTGTTTTTTGTTTTGTTTTTTTAACTGGCTACAAGGGGGTGCCCTGGCTACAAAGGGGGGGGCTGAATACAAGGGTGGGGGGGGCCCTGGCTACAGGGGGGGGGGGGCTGGCTACAAGAGGGGGGGGGCCCTGGCTACACGGGGGGGGCCCGGGCTGCAAAGGGGGGGGCCCTGGCTACAATGGGGAGGCCCTGGCTACAAGGGGGGGGGGGGTAAATGACTACAAGGGGGCTATGATTACAGGGGGTCCCTGGCTACAGAGGGGGGTCCTGACTACAGAGGGGGGTCCCTGACTACAGGGGTCCCTGGCTACAAGGGGGGGCTCTGACTACAAGGGGTCCCTGGCTATACGGGGGGGGGCGAGTACAGGGGGGCCCTGGCTACCTACAGGGGTCCCCTGACTACAAGGGGGTCCCTGGCTACATAAAAGGGGTCCCTGGCTACAAAGGGGGGTCCCTGGCTACAAAGGGGTCCCCTGACTACCTACAGGGGTCCCCTGACTACCTACAGGGGGCCCCTGACTACAAGGGGGGCCCTTGGCTACCTAAAAGGGGGCCCTGGCTACCTAAAAGGGGGCCCCCTGGCACCTAAAAGGGGGCCCTGAGTACAAGGAGGCCCTGAACACCTTACAAAGGGGGCCCCTGACTACAAGGGGGGCCCATGGCTACCTAAAGGGGGGGCCCACGGCTACCTAACGGGGGGGCCCATGGCTACCTAAAGGGGGGCCCAGGCTACCTAAATGGGACCCCTGACTACAAGGGGGACCCCTGACTACCTAAAGGGGGGCGCCTGACTACCTAAAGGGGGGCGCCTGACTACCTAAAGGGGGGCCCTGGCTCCCTAAAGGGTGCCCTGGCTACAAGGGGGGGGGGGCTGGCTACAAAGAGGGCCCTGGCTACAAGGGGTCCCTGACTACAAGGGGTCCCGGACTACAAAGGGGGCCCTGGCTACCTACAGGGGCCCTGCTACCTAAACGGGGGCCCTGACTACACGGTGGGCCCTGGCTACCAGGGGGCCCTGACTACCTCCAGGGGGCCCTGACTCCCCAAAGGTACGCCTTGACTACCATCTGGGGGCCCCGGACTACAACGGGGGCCCTGGCTACATAAATACGAAAGGGGCCCTGACATACCTTACACATAGCCATAGGGGGGGGGGGGGGGGGGGTGGCAAGACTTCCTGCACACTAGCTAAGGAGGCCCCCTAACTACCTGTATTACTACCTAAAGGAGGCCTTAACTGCCTGTATACTACTTCATGGGAGCCCTAACTGCCTGATACTACCTAAAGGGGGTCCCTAACTGCTTGCATCCTATATAAAGGGACCCTAACTACCTACACGCTTACCAAACTGGGGAAACCACTACCTACAGACTGGGGCCTTGCCTATTTGCTACCTACCTAGTGGTCTTGTCTTACCTACCTTGGTAATATAATGTGAGAGTCAGCAGCCCATAGTTTGTAGCATTATCGTCCAGAGGGTTAGTCCTCTCCCACCCTCCAAACCCTTAGGATACAAGGCCTCTAAGTATGGCTTGTACCCCGCTCTCGCCACCCCTGGAAAGTTTTGTACAGAGGTCGGGAATTGGGTAAAGAGGTGCTGGAAAATTAAAGGATTCTAAGATATTTTGTGTGTAATCTTCTCAGGGATGAGTTGTGGCCGGGACAAAGTCATCCATGGCGGTGTGGAACGGAAGCAGAAGAAAATGGGAATAAGAACGACCTCATGAGAGAATGAAACGACTCCTTCCAGGATATACGTCTCCGTTAGTCCCTTATTTCAGGGGTTATTTTACTTCTATAACTGGATCAGTGCTGTATTCACTGTAATGGGTTGACCTGAGCTGGTGTCTGACCTCTATGTGGTCTTCTCTATATGGCCATGTTGTAGGTTATGCCCTGTAGCTGGTGTCTGACCTCTATGTGGTCACTATATGGTGGTGTTGTAGGTATGCCTGAGCTGGTGTCTGTCCTCTATGTGGTCGCTATATGGTGGGTGTTGAAGGTTAAACCTGAGCTGGTGTCATGACCACTATGTGGTCTCTATATGCGGTTTGTAGTTATAACCTGAGCTGGTGTCTGAGGCTCTATGTGTCCTATATCAGTTGTAGGTTTACCTGAGCTGGGGTCTGACTCTATGTGGTCTCTATATGGTGGTGTTGTAGGTTATCACCTGAGCTGGTGTCTGACCTCGATGTGGTCTCTATATGGTGGTGTTGTAGGTTATACCTGAGCTGGGGTCTGACCTCTATGTGGTCTCTATATGGCGGATTGTTGTAGGTTATACCTTAGCTGTTGTCTGACCACTAATGTGGTCTCTATATGGTGGCTTATGTTAACCTGAGCTATGTGTCCCTGACCTCTATGTGGTCCTATATGGTGGTGTTGTAGGTTATAACCTGAGCTGGTGTCTGACCTCCTATGTGGTCTCATATGGCGTGTTGTAGGAATACCTGAGCTGCTGTCTGACCTCTATGTGGTCTCTATATGGCGGTGTTGTAGGTTATACCTGAGCTGCTGACTGACCTCTATGTGGTCTCTATATGGTGATGTTGTATAGGATATAAAAGAAAAAACACAAAAGGGGGCGCACAATAGTGAAGGTCGTAAAGATAGGAGATGAAGAATGGAAAAAAAGGTAAATGTGCTTCACCTTCTGGAGGTTGCGCTCGTATTATATGAGGCCACAACTCTCATATGCGCATTGCAGGGCCATTTTGGATGCCCGTAGCCCTTCTAACACATGGCAGCCGCAAGGTCTGGTGGATTCCCGGGGTTCCAGATGAACGCCGAATAGATACAATCAAAAATGTAAAATGGCGGACGCGGGCGCACGTGGAGTAATAAATAAACCAATATATGACTTAATAAACAAAATGTCTTTTAATTTCTAAAAAGATGCAGGGTGGTTAGACCCTCGCACTATTAAAAATACAGACAATAAGAAAACCCTACAGCGTTTCTGCCGTATACCCTGCACTTTCTCAAGGTAATACTGTAGTAAAAGTTACTGTGATATTTATATGGATGGTATTTTTTGTATATGTAGCACTGAAGATGTCAATCAATCATATCAAAGAAGCCGATTAGTGCGAAGAGCTGTCATATCAATAATCATCAGTGACAGCTTTGAAAGACAAGAGATAGATGTTCAGTATACGATTGTGAGGAGCGTATACACAATCAGCGATGTGGGTGTTAGTCTATTCCAGCCGGGAGAATCTCCTTCGGAGAAATCGCTACGGCCGTGAATAGTGTTGCTTACATTTTACATTTGGCGTACATTTTTAGCATATCATTTAATACATACATTTAACAAATGGGAAATAAGTATATAAAAAACCTAATAACAAATTTGCAAGAAATACTTATACAGAAAAAGAGTAAAATTTGTATTTGTTTAGGGATCAATGTATCAATATTGTATTATAAAACTAGTTTTTTATTAAATAAACTTTTACGTAATAGTGGATAGTGTATTATTATCACTTTTTTAATATTAAAACCTTAAATTGAATTGGGCCAATGATAGGGGAAACTACACTCTATGAAAATAACATAGGGATAACATGCCAGTGCACTTACAGTATCAGTGTGAAAAATCAGTAAGCCAATCAGAAACAAGCGGGGTTTATGAACTATCAATGATAGAGAGAGCTACCTGTCTATGAGAAATACACATGCAGAAAGGTATGCCGGGGCGCTTAACTGTAGAAATGATAGCCAATCAGGAGAAAGCAGGTATTATAAACCAGCCAATGATAGAGAGAGCTGTTCTCTATCATTCCCTCCCTCCCTTATTGGCCGGTCCAAAAAACCCGTTCCTGCCGATTAGCTATCTTAGTTCATTACAATTAGCGTCATGTACTTTTTTCCATGTTATTTCTCATAGAGAATATCTCTCATCTATCATTGGCTGGTTTTAATACACGCATCTCCTGATTGGCTAATTCAGTTTCATACAGATAAGCGGCTGGCATACTTTCTCCATGTTATATCTCATAGAGAGGCCAGCTCTCTCCTATCATTGTGCTGGTTTATAATACACCTGCCTTTCTCCTGATTGGCTAATTCAGTTTCGATACAGATAAGCGGCCGTCATATTTTCCTATGTTATTTCTCATAGAGAACAGCTCTCTCATCTCATTGAAGGTTTATTAATACCTGCTTTCTCCTGATTGCTAATTCAGTTATCATACATGATAAGCGCCCGCATACTTTCACATTTTAGTTTCTCATAGACAGTAGCTCTCTCTATCATTGGCTAGTTCATAAAAGCCCCGCTTGTTTTCTATTGGCTAACTTATTTTTCACACAGATACTGTAAGTGCCTGGCATGTTATCCCTATGTTATTTTTCATAGAGAGTACTTCCCCTATCATTGGCCGATTCAACATTAAGGTTTTAATATTAACAAGGATAAAAATACACAATCCACTATTACTTAAAAAGTTTATTTTAAAAAAAACTATTTTATAATACAAATTGATACATTCGATCCCAACCCAAATAATACAAATTTTACTCTTTTTTCTGTAAAAAGGTTTTTCCTTGCAAATTTTTTTTAAAGGTTTTTTTTTTTTTTTTTCCCATTTGTTAAATGTTTGTTTTTAAATGATGCAAAAAAATGTACGCCAAATGAAAAATTGAAAAAAAAACACTATTCAGGGCCTTTGCGAATTCCCCAAAGGGAGTTTCCCCCGGCGGGAATAGACAAACCCCCCAAATCGCTGTTTTAAATGTACCGCCCCCCAAAATCGGAAATTCTGACAAAAACTATCTTTTGTCTTTCAAACCCTGTCACGGGATGTTTTTGATTGACAGCTAAACCCCAAATTCGGTTTTCTTTGATATGTTGATTAAACATTCGGGTCTACCTTTACAAAAAATACCATCCATATAAATACACGGGGAAAATTTTTTACTACGTTTTCCCCCTGAGAAAGGCGGTTTTACGGCGGGGAAAGGGTTTTGGTTTTTTCCTTTTTTTGTTGAAAAAAATTTTTTTTAATAGTGGAGGGCCCTAACCCCCCCCTGCATTTTTAAAAATTAAAAGACTTTTTTTATTAAGTCAAATATTTGGCTTTTTTATACTCCACGTGCCCCCGGGGTTCCCCCTTTTTTTTACATTTTTTTTGGGTGATGTTTTTTGGGTTTTATACCTGAGCTGGTGTCTGCCCTCTAGTAGTCCTAAGGTGATGTTGTAGGTTAACTTGACTGGTGCCCCTAAACTTATGTAGTCTCTATAGGGCGGTTTTGGGTAGGTTATACGGGGGCGGGGTTTTAAAGCCAGCGTAATGTGTCCCTGATTTACCCTGTGATTGTAGTTACACTTTTACTTTTTTGCTGGGGGTTTAAAATTTTTGAAGGTGGTTGGGGGTGTGTGACCCAAAGGGGAAAAGTGGAGGGGGTATTTTGGGGGGGTGGAGGGGGTTATGGTATGTGGGTGGAGGGGGCTTTTGTTTTTGGGGGGAGGGGGTTTTTGTATGCGGGGGAGGGGGGTATTGGGATGCGGGTGGGGGGTATTTTATGTGGGTGGTGGGGGATAGTGTTGGGGGTTGGGGGGGTTTTTGTATGTGGGTGGGGGGGGATTTTTGTATTGGGGGGTGGAGGGGGAAAAATTGTATTTGGGGGGGGGGGGAATTGAAAGTGGGTTTGGGGGAGGATATTGTATGGGGTGGAGGAGGATATTGTATGAGGGGGGGAGGAATATTTTATGTTGGGGGGAGGGGGATATTGTATGTTTGGGGGGAGGGAAAATATTTTTATTTGGGTGGGGGGGTATTGTATGTTTGGGGGAAAGGGGGGTATTGTATGTGGGTGGGGGGGGGTATTGTTAAAGGGGGGTGGGGGGGGTTTGTTTTTGGGTGGAGGGGGATATTGTTTGTGGGGGGGAGGGGATATTGTATGAGGGTGGAGGGGGGTTGTAAAGGGGTGGAGGGGGAATTTGTATTTCGGGGGGGGGGTGGGGTTTTGTATGCGGGGGAGGGGGGTTTTTGTTTTGCGGGTGGGGGGGGATAAATTTTTATGCGGGGGGAGGGGATATTGTATGGGGTGGAGGGGGTTTTTGTAAAGCAAAGGGGGAGGGGATTTTTGAAAGTGGGGGGGGGGGGTTTTTGTATTTTGGGGGGAGGGGATATTGTATGGGGGGGAGGGGGGTTTTGTATGTGGGGGGGAGGGGGATGTGTATGTGGGTGGGGGGGGGGAAAAAAAAGTGTATGTGGGTGGAGGGGGAAATTGTATGTGGGTGGAGGGGGGATTGTGTATGTGGGGGGGGGGATATTGTATGTGGGGGGAGGGGATAGTGTATTTTGGGGGAGGGGGGGTAGTGGATGGGGGTGGGGGGGGTTTTTTATGTGGGTGGGGGGGGATAGGGGTAGGTTTGGGGGGAGGGGGTATTGTTTGGGGGTTGGGGGGGGGATATTGTTTGTGGGTGGAGGGGTTATTGTTTGTGGGTGGAGGGGGTTATTGTATGTGGGTGGAGGGGGTTTTGGGTATGTGGGTGGGGGGGAATTTTTTTTTTTTAAAAAAAAAAATTAGGGTGGAGGGGATATTGTTTGTGGGGGGGGATATTGTATGTGGGTGGGGGGTATTGTATTTGGGTGGGGGGGGAAAATTTGTATGTGGGTGGGGGGGAATTGTATGTGGGTGGAGGGGGCTAGGGATGGACCCATTTTCCCCTGTGCCCTATGATATTTTGGGATGAAAAAATGTGTGGGATCCCAGATTTTGTGACTCTCTTGCTTTGTACTAACAATACAGTTTTGTTTTGCGCACTGTATTATGTGGAAAAATGGGGCTTTTTTGTCCGAGGGGGCGGAAATTTTTCATTTTACAGTGGGGGGCCCCCCAAGATAAAACTCCCCTGTGGGCCCACCCCCCCAGTCGAAATGGCGGTAAATCCCGCAGGGGGATATGGCCCAAGGGGGGGGATGCCCAGAGGATTGGGGGTGAGGGCCACAGAGGATAGGGCCCGGGTGATGCCGCCAGGATACGGGGGTTTCCCTGGTTTGGGGGGCCCCCAGGTTTGGCGGTGATGCCGCACGGATCGGCGGTGATCCCGCCCCGGGATACGGCGGTGATCCGCACAGGATACGGCGGTGAGCCCCACCCACGGGTAGATAGGGCCCCCGGTTTAGTCTCTCCCGTATAGCCCCTCCTTATGTTTTCCTCTGCAGAGCGATTCGTGCCCGGCCCCCAGGGTTTCCCCTCATTTTCCCAAACAGCTTCGGAGGGAAGGCACGGCCCCCGGATTCCCCTCCCTCCTCTTTAAAACGTTCTCCGGGGCTAGGGGCAAGAATTTCCAAGTTGGAGTTCGCCATCTACCCGGCGCCGCGGACCCTTCCACCGCGGTGGTGGGCCGTAAAACCCTCCACCCTGCCCTCCCCACCCCCTGGAGCACTGGGAAATGCCCCCTTCTTGGTGGAAAAACGAGGCCCATCTAGGGACATCGACCGCAAACCGGGAAAGGGGAGCGCCCGATACGTGGCCCTAAAACCCCCTCACCCAGCCCACAGGGTGCCCTCCATCACGGCCTCGCTGAGGTCCAGGGCTCAACGTGGCCCCTGACCGAGCCCCGACCCCCCCCTGGCCCGCCCCCCCGCATCCCCCCCCCCCCAGCTAGGGCCCCCATCATTTTCCCCCGAGAAGGCGAACCCGAGCGGGCTGCTGGGGGCCGGGACACCCCCCAACCCCTACCCTTTCCAACCAGTTGGGGGAATTGTCCCCCTGGCAATCATGGCCCGCTGCATGCTCACCGCGTGGTCCCCAAAAGACTTTTCCCCGGGGCCACGCCACCTTTCAAGCCAAGAGAGCACCCGGGACTGGTTTTCCTTACGGGGTTCAAGGTAAGGGCCGAGAGGACCAATGAAATCCAGCAACTGGGGGGCTGACAAAAAACCCCCAAGTCACACCGGATGCATCTAAATTTAAATTAAATCATTGTTTATTTAGTAACATCCAAGCGCATAAATTAAAATTCAATTAAATCAATAATGGGGGAAAACCCAAAACTTTAAAATTTTTACTCCCTCACTAACCTTTTTCGGTAAAATTAGAACCCGGGGGAAAGCTTGTGATGGGTCTTACCGCGACATGTTTTGGGACAAGCATCCAGGTATAGAGCCAAAGTTCACAGTGCAACCTTTTGAGGTATAATTTTAAATTGTACAGGATTGCCAAAAAAAGATTTAGCCATGAGGGGAAGTGTTTTGGATATAAAAGATGAATACAATTAATCCTTATGGGTTAAATAAAAATCCGGGAAAAAGCTTAGATAATCATTGCACTTTCAAAAATTATTTCCCTTTTTACATGTTTTGGGTCGTTTTTTTGAAAGAAACAAGTTTTATTATATTTATTGTATGGTAAGATTTGGAACACTTTTTTGATGTATATATTTTGGATGTATATATTCTGAGTAATAGGGGGGGGAATTGTTATGTGTTAGAGCCTAAATTTTCAATTGTTTTGTATTTAAAATGGCCGTGGGGGATTTTAGTAGCTTTGCCTGATGAAGCGTTTTTGAAAACGTAAAAAACCGTTGCTTTTAGATGAAAAAACCCAAACCCTTAAAAGTTGGTTTGGAGTGTTTATGTTAAAAACCTTTAAAAAGGGTGGCGCTGGTATCAAACCTCCTTTTAAAGTTTTTTTCCCTTAAAACTATTTTCCTGTATTCCTGATGTGTCCCTGGAGGATTCGGCTGTGTTTTTCCATGCTGTTTTGGAGCGAAGCGGGCTTGCGAGAGCTTTTCCCTTCCGACTATGTGCTCGATGCGCTGTCCCATAGCTTGCCCAACCCTGAAAAGGTGGCGGGGATCGTTCAGATGACTTTTTTAAAATTTCAATTGTTGGGGGTAACCCCCCACATACCCGCTGGGTTTTTCCCATTTTTTTTTCGAGGTGTTTTTTTTCATCCCCTTCTGTTAAAAAATTTCTATTGAATGCATTGTTATACTCTGTAACACCCAAAAGCTGCATCTACAACTTTTTAATTTTGAACCCCAAAATGGGATTAAAACTCCCATTTTTTCCCAAAAATTTCTAAAAAAAAGGGCTGAAAATCTACCCAAACTTACTGAATACATTTTTTTAAAATCTATTTTCATCCAAAATGCATCAAAAATTTGTATTAAATACTTTTGGATTTACCCCAGTCCCACCCAAAATGCATCAACAATTATATTGAAAACATTGGATTTCTTAGTAAACCCCAATTTTTTGCATCTAAAAACTCTATTGAATACATTGGTTTTATATCCGGGCACACCCAAGTTGCATTTTTTAACCCTCTTTTAAATACTTTGGGGATTTTACTCCAGCACACCCAAAACCCACATCAAACCCAATTTTTTCCCCTTGTTTTAAAATTTTTTAAAATTAAATTTCCATTTACACCCAAAAACTGCATCAAAAAATTCTATTGAATTAAAACGGGGTTTATACCCCAAAAGTCCAACCTTCCAAAAATTTTTTTTGCGGGAAATCTACAACTCTAAGGGAATTTACTTTGGTTTTTACTCCAGTCACATCCAAAAACTGCTTTAAACAATCTATTAAAAAAAGGGCCATTTAAATTAAAAATTAAAACTTTTTTTAAGTTAAAATCTAAAGCTGAATTTTAACAACTCTATTAAAACTTTGGGAATTATCCCTTTAGTCATATCCAAAGCGGGCATCAAAATTCTTTAAATAAAATTGGGGATTTTTCCCTAGTCATACCCCAAAGCTGCATCAAAAATTTTTAAATACATTGGTTTTAATACCCCCAAAAAATTTTTCATTTTTTCCAAAAAAGCTGCATCAAAAAATTAAAGGGTTACTTTGGATTATTTCCCTCAGTCAAAAATCCAAAAACCGGCATCACAATTTTCTCATTGAATTATTTTGTTAAAAAATCCTTTAAACAATTCTAAAAAGGCTCCACCCTTGTTTTAACAACTCTAAGGGAAATTGGATTATACCCTAGTCAATCCAAAGCGGGCATCTCCCAACTCTTTTGAATACATTGGATTATACTCCAGTAAACCCCAAATTGCCATTACAAACCCCCTATTTTGGAAAATAAAAATTTTGATTTAAAAACCCCAAAGTTAAACTTTTTTCCCAAATGAAATTAAAAAACCCACCTCTTTTGGAATACATTGGAATTAAAAATATTTTTCCTTATTTACTTTTTCCCAAAAAATGCATCAAACCAATTTTTTGGTTATTTAAAAAATTTAAAAATTGGGCCCAGATGTTCGGGAATAGACGGGTTTTTCCGTTTTTCCGGTTAGTCCCAGCATTGTCAATTGTTTTGGAAAGTGTTCACGGGTTTATTGTTGCACTTGGTGGGAAAAGCGAAAACTATGCACCCCGTTTCATACATCTCTCCCATTTTTGTTTTTACTCCAGCCCACATCCAAAGTTCCCCGGGAATACAATAAATTTACATTATTTTATACCAAGTCACATTCAAACGGGCTTTTTACAATTTTAGGGGAATTTTTGGGTTTTTACCCTTTTATATCCAAAGCTTTTGTTTTTTAATTAACAAAATTTTATTGTTTATACTTTTGTCAAAATCCAAAGCCGCTTCTAAAATTCTTTTAAAATTTTTACCCTCTTTTGATGAAACTGTGAAAGGGTTTACTGTATTTAATATGGAAAAAACCCCTTTTTAGCCACCCCCACAATGCAATGCAAACATTGTAAAACACTAGGCCCCCCCACTTTAAAAAAACCCAGCAAGTACAGTAATTATGGGGGTTTTTGCTTAAAAATGACCCCGTGGAACCCCGGGAAGAGTTCTGAGCGCAGCTTTTGGAGGTGATAGAGTATACGCTGACGTATTTAGAGGGGGGCTGTATCGTTGCTGACATTACCAGTATCATGTGACATTATTCCCCCTTTCCCTTTTCCTGGGTTTGGGGCTTTAAATTTCCCAAAAAAACCCCCCCACGCGCTCCCTGGTGGTCATCTTAAAAAAGGTGCAGCGGGCGGTCTGCATGCTCAGTAAACCCCCCCCCATCGCTGGGCCGGGGCACGGCTGGACCACAAGGGTTTTACCCGATGTAGCCAAACGGGCGTTGTGCATGGTTCGGGGGGGAAGGGGAAAGGAGGGGGGGAGAGTTTGCTGAGGCCCGAGAAGACCTGGGCCGGGACGGAGAAAGGGCTTTGAAAAAGGCCGGAATGGAAGATAATTAAAACTAATAAATTTTTTGCCCAAAAAAGGGAAAGGCCCCCACGGTTAAATTTTAAAAACATATACTGAGCTAAGGGGGGTGGGGCGGGTGATGATATAAATTTTTGTCCCAGGGGGGGTGGGGGGGGTGTTTGGGGGGGGGGAGGCCCCCGCGCTTTGGTCTTTTTATCATTTAGATGCCACAACCATGATGGAAACCGCATTTTCCCCCACAATAACAAAACTTGCCCCTTGGGGTATCGATGGGGGGCCGCCCCGACCCCGGGGACAGATCTCCGGGGTCTAGGGTTTTCTTATTATCCTGTGGAAAAAAATCACCAAAATGGGGGGAAACTTCCCTGTTTTTCCCAAAACCATTCTCCAAAATTCTCCATTCTCTCTTTTTCCCCGAGCCCGAATTTTCATTTTTCCCCCCCATATAGACAGATGGGGCTTTTTTTTGCGGGAAAAATATGTTTTTTTATAATTTGGGGTTATTCAATATAATGGGAAACGGGAAAAAAAAAAGAGGGGCAAAATTTTTTGAAAAAAAATAAAACCCTACTCGCGCCGGGGTTTGCGGGCTTTGTTTTTTTCGAGCGGGGGGGGGTTCAAATTTTTCGGGGGGGGGGGGGGGGGGGACAATATTGGAAAAGTGTTTTCTGGTTTTTTTAAAGGGGTTTTTTGAATTCCCTTAAAAAGGAACATGTAGGTTTCTTTATGTTTTGATGCTGTAAAAAAGTCCCAATATTTTCTATTTTTGACATTTGTTGCCGCGGCGCATTTCTGTGTCCAATAACTTTTTCATGCTGACACCTACGGCGACCTGAGTGAGGGCAGGTTTTGTGCGCGCTCAAATGCCTACTTTTTAGTGCCATCAGTTTAACATTCATGCAACTTTTTGATCACTTTCATTACAAATTGTTTAGTTTGGGGACCGAGAACTTATCGAAGAAACGCAATCTAAGTCGTTTGAGAATTTTTTTCTTCTCTGGTCGTTCAGCGAACGGGAGGAATAATTAATTACATTTCGATAGATCTGACTTTTGCGGACGGCGGTGGTCACCAATTATGGGGAACTTATTATATGTTGATTGTGTGAAAAACTGGAAAAGGATTTGGACGTTTAAAATTTAAAATTTTTAATACTTTGAAAGCATGGTATTTATTGTGTTTTTTCTTACTGTAATGTTGAGGTGCCCCTAGGGGTGTCGCACCACTGAGGGGCACATGAACTTAGCAGCCTAATGCCAGTGGTATACAGTAGACTATTACATTGAGGGTTTGACAAAATGGAGCGGCTGCGCGATGTCAGGCCGACCGTCGGGGGGCGAACTGGCAATGTGCAACAGGACGACAAGTTAAGGACGAGGCGAACGACCGAGAGGAGACGGAACTAACCAAGGTCGGGAAGGCCCAGATACAGGCCCCGGGCGCCCCCAGCCAGTGGGGTGGGATACGAGACCGCGGGGGCCCCACCTCGTTCCATCCCATGGCCGACACGGTCGGGAGTCAGACGAAGGGGCATGGTCCCACGGTATGCTGGGGCCCCAGCTGCGGCGTAGGGTAGGGGGGAAGTCGCCTGACGAGGCGTGCCGGGGCCTGACGTGTGGGGGGGATCTACACGGTGGGGCACATTGCTAGGGCCGGGAATCTACGGACGGGGCGCTAGAGTAATTCGACATTGAAGGCCCCACAAGGGGCCAAAGAAGGGAAGGTGAAGGGGGAGCCGGACGGTTCGCGAGGTGGGCACACGTGGTCATTGCGGGTGACTGGCGACTGTGTGCAAGTAGGGCGGGCGCCCCTGACGACCAGTCGGGGTCCAAGGGCGTCGAGGAGTGCTGGTTCCCCCGCCCTCACGGGTGCAACGGGTCAGCGGTAGGGTCCACACCACAAAGCCAGCACACCCAACGACTCGCGCCGCCGGGAGGACCACGAAGCGCGTGAGGATAAACCCTGCCCACGGCGAGCGCCAGACTTCGCAAGCCCACGCAACTCTACTCGCAAGAAGCAGCGATGGCCGGTTGTCCACACCGGAAGTCACGGGGTGGGCGGGTGGGTCGGGGTGGAGGAGGTGGTTGGTGCGGTAGGGTTTTTTGGTGCGAGGGGTTTTTTATTTCCCCGCCTTATGAATATCCCACGTCCTCCCACTCAAAACAGCCCCAGGAATTGGGGGTGCTCAAGAGAACGAGCGCAAACGAGGGAGACGCGGACGCCCACGCTCCGAAAAGCGGAAGTCGGGCCACGTCCGGCGGGGGTCCGAAAACCACGAATCAACGGTACTAAGGCGAAGGGGGCGCCAGGCCGCGGCCGTCATGGTATGGGGGCGGACGGCCGAGTCACGCCAGCGCGGCACCCCCCGCACAGTCCACAGGTCAGCAGGGAGGCACCACGTAAGCCTACGATCTCAGGCACACACCGCGGTGCGGAACAAGGAGTTCCGGGTGTAGGGGGGCGGAGTAGAGACATCCGATCATACCAGGGTAATGCCAGGTAGGACGGGAGGGGTGGGACACGGCAGGGGGACGGAGGCCGGTCGCGGACGCGGTCGTAAGCGGGCCACTGTAGCGGGACCCACGAGGAATGGAGGGGGCGGGGGGGAAGGGGGGTACCCTTTCACACACCGTTACCGGGCGGTAGGGCCGGGTCGCCAAAGCGCGGCTCGGCAACTACTCCAAACACCTAACCCACCCAACGGGTTGGCACGCCGAGCGTAGGGGGGAAAGCGAGGGGGCAACGATTGGGGCTACATGGGGTGGGGGGATTGTGCAAAGCGAGCCACCGTAGGGATCAGGGATGCGGGTAGAGCAAGAGGGCAGCGGGAAGGGAAGAAGGTGGGGAGGAGGACGGCCGGCCAGCCAGGGCTCCGGACGGCGGGGGACTGAGAAGAGGAAGGGGGCCCCCGCGCATTAACCGGGGGGGTCACGAGTAGGGGTAGCATCGACGAAGCCTCGTGGGGGCACAGGTGGGGGGCCTTGTCGGAAGTTCGTTAATGGTGCCGGGGGCCGAAGTAATGGGGGTGGGACTGGAACGAGCGCAAGCCCGGGGGACAGCCAGCAGAGGCGAAATTAAATAGTGGGGGGCGGAAGTAGGGCGGCGCAAGGGAGAAAGTGGTAGATGGTACGTGCAGACCCGACGCAGAGACGGGACCGCTGAGGAGAGGCGCGGGACGAGCTAGTTGAGTCCGGCCCCGGCGGCCGAAGACCCCGCCGCCTGAAGCGATAAAGGAGGAGGGACGGGAGGGTTGAGAGGGGGCGGGCCTGAATGTTGTGGGCACCAGTCCATCTACCGTGTGGAGACGGTTAGCACAGGGTGGAACCGCTCGGCCGAGCGGGGCGGTCTGAGGGAGGGAAGTGGGGAAGGGGCGGGAAGGGGGTAGGGAAGGATCAGGGAAGCGGGCGAGCGAGCGGGGGTTGGTCGGCCAGTGCCTTTTTTTTTTTTTTTTCTCTTCTTTCTACCTCTTCTCATTTTCTCTTCATCCTTCTTTTCTTAAAAATCCCCTCCCACTGGGCGCATGACAAACTCATACATCAAATATTGGTTAAGGGCTTAAACCCTCCGGGTTGTACGCGGCTGAATGCGGTCATGTCGCGCTACAAGTGTCCTTCTTCCCTCCTTGCAGCGGGTGTGAGTTGTGCTGTGTATGGAGGGGGGCGCTGCGCCTCCTGCCTGACATTGTCCTGTACATGGATGTGACCGGTCAGGAAGAGGTTAATAGTTCTTATAAATCTGGCGTCGCCGAAATCGCACCGACCCGGAGAATAAAGAGAACGTCCTCTCTACCACGAGGGGAACCTCCCGGCCGCGCCGCCTCCTATTGTCCACAGAGGAGCGGCGGCCGGAAGGACAAGGAGCCGCCCAGATGTCAGCACTGCGAGATCCGCGCATCCCCCATGGGGACCACATCCCCCATCATCCACCGCAGGGACCACATCCCCCATCATCCGCCGCAGGGACCACATCCACCATCATCCACCATAGGGACCACATCCCCCATCATCCACCGCAGGGACCGCATCCCCCATCATCCGCCGCAGGGACCGCATCCCCCATCATCCACCGCAGGGACCGCATCCCCCATCATCCGCCGCAGGGACCGCATCCCCCATCATCTGCCGCAGGGGCCGCATCCGCCGCAGGGACTGCATCCCCCATCATCCGCCGCAGGGACCGCATCCCCCATCATCCACCATAGGGACCACATCCCCCATAGGGACCACATCTCCCATCACCCGCCGCAGGGGCCGCACCCCCCATCACCCGCCGCAGGGGCCGCACCCCCCATCACCCGCCGCAGGGGCGCTCCCATCTCCGCGCAGGGACCGCATCTCCCATCATCCGCCGCAGGGGTCGCATCCCCCATTATCCGCCGCAGGGGCCACATCATCATGAATTCAAAACGAAACGAAGAAAACAGGACTGAGGTGAGATGAATCAATGTAGTGAGACAACCTCTTTAAAGCTCCCCCCCCCCCTGTGCCATTCATAATACTGGGATCTTGGTTTGAAGTAAAGTCTTCACGGCTCTCACCATAAATTCTGACGCGTTTCTTACCCTCAGAATTCCAGCAACAGAAGCTGTATTGTATCTGTTCTCCCTCCCTGTCTGGACTTTAAGTGTAATAAATGTGTCAGGATTCCTGGTGAGAGCGGGACCTTAGATCTTTCTTCAGACCAAGGTTTAGTTCAGTCCATTTGTATTAACTCCCTGAGCCTCCGCGGAGAGCCGGATGTTATATATTACATTGTCAGAATAAGACGCTGGAGATATTGGCAGTGCCCTTTCAAATAACTCTCTGTATCCTGGATATACTGGGGCTCTCTCATGGGCTGAGGCTCCAGGGCCTGGTAGTGACCGACTACCTCTTGCCACCCGATATAGCTACTCTTCTAGATATAATGTATCACACAGGACTGTCTGTAACAAGATTTGGATAGAGCAATTCAGATTTTGCGTGTAATTGGTTCCTGCTCATAATACACAAGATCAGAATTTTTTATGGCATCTTAAAAAGCAATCGAATATTTTATTGTGAAAATCCCTTTGCCTTAAGGGGTAGTTCATTAATGCCAGGTTGTAGCTATAGGCACCAGTGCTGGCCGCCTATGCGGAGAGATCAAACAGGTCTGTAGCTATAATCGACCTGATGCAGCCATATAAGAGGGGCTATCTAGGAATAGCTAGGACACTGATAATGGACAATGTTGCAAAGTGTCTTGTTTTGCAGATCCTTTAACATAAAAAGCAGCAATTGTTGTAGCGAGACAACCCTTTAAAAAACACTATTACTTTTTTTCCCCGTGTGACAGACACTATAAAATGTACTAGATCCTTATGGTTAAAAAATCCATAATGAACATCTGAGAGAAGGAAACATGAGACTCCCAAGAGGAGCTTCGCTGCCATGAAATCGAGTGTAAACGTTGTAACATCCGAGACAAGGAACCACGAGCTCCAATCTTTTTTTACTAAGAGAATTTCCCGGTGATATCCTTATTTCCTGTTACGTCCCCGTATGTACTGTCCATGATACAATGTGGATGTGGACTCCGATATCTCGGCCTGCACCTAGGACTAAGAGTCAATCAGCATCAATTTACATCAAGCCAATTGTCATCTGAACAAAGAGAAATCGAGCATGTACGGAGAACACCCGGATGAGGAGCTATAAATATATGAGTCCTATAGAAAGATCCAACCATTCATCATCCCATAGATTTTCCAGTCATGAGGGGAGGTGAGCTGGGAACATTCATCTGGATACATTATTCTCTCAGGGGTTACACGAGGGAGAGGAGTTTATAGGAGATCAGTCATTTATACTGGAATGGATGTTAAAGGGGTTGTCTCACTACAAGGATTGCTTTTTAGGTTAATGATCTTGCAAAAACAAGTCACTTTGTAATATATGTCCATTAACAGTATCCTACCTTTCCTAGATATCCCCTTCTTGTAATGGGCTTGCATCAGCTCCTCAGGTCGCTAATAGCTACAGAACCGGTTTTTTGATCTCATCTGATAGGCTGACACACTGGTTGCTATAGCTACAGACCTGTCACTGAAGGCCTGTAGTAGCCAGTAAACACGCCCCTGAATTCAAAATTGAAACTGAGAAAACAGGACTGAGGTAAGAAGAATCAATGTAGTGAGACAACCCCTTTAAGTGCAGCTTTAGAAACACAATATTTCTATAGTTTATTAATAGGAGATTAAAATACTTTTCAAGACATTGAGGTCGCGGCCATTTACCTGCGAGGCCAGAAATACAGGAGGGAATGTGGTTCTCGTTGTTCTTTACAGTTATTGAGATTGGCAGATTGAGCACAAATAACAAACATTTGGGGTCTGAAGGTTTTTCTCTTTTATGGATTGACACTAATTAGACACAAGACTAACCGTAACTTTCCCATGTATCTCCTAATGATGAGGGACAGAGCTGGAGGATGAAGTAGTCTGGGGCTTTAAGCCTTTTTTCTTCGTTCTTATATCTTGTTTATTAGATTTAAAAAAAAAAACTACATGAGATATTAAGAAGAAGGGAAAATAATGTGAACAATAGAAAAGGAAAGATTACAGGAAAAAAAAAAAAAAGACATTTTAGTGATCAGGACGTGTGCCGATATTTCACCCCATGGAAGAAAAGCTTTACTCATTTTTTCCCCAGAATAGATAATTGATGTGAAATCCCAGATAAATGTAAATGTTATTAATTATAAAGAAATAAAAAAAAAAACTATTTTATTCACTTTAACAATAAAAGAATAAAAAGACAATAAGAGTCTCTCTCTAAACTTCTACAACAGTATTTTTTTTTTATTATTAACAACAAGGAAATGAACAAAAATATTGTAGATAAGTTTCACAAAGTAATTTTGTCCCAGTAATAATATATAATCTTATACATAAATTCATTAGAGGAAATCCAGATATAAATCCTCAATCCTGCGATATCTTCTTAATGAAATGTATAATATTTACATCTATTTTATACGTTATAGAGAAGTAGTTCTACAACAGATGTGTCCTTGATGAATGTGCAGATAGTGATGAATGTTTTCTGTTACTGCTGGGGGATTGTAGTTACACAAATTAAGTGACGGGCAGCGTCTCCAGAAAGTCCGGGCTGGAGCTCCAGCCGCCGCAGCTTCTTCTCCTGTTTATGTGGAGGGGCGGGAGAAGTCCGGGCTCAGCCAAGTCACATGCTCCATCTCCTGCTCCCTCCGGTTCCGCAGGCCTGGATGTCCCGATGTGGGGGCATCAGCGCCTTGTATCCATACCTGCCAGCTCTGCGCTTATACTACATTTCTCCATAGAGGTCCTCGAGGTTGTGGTGACTGGAGAGTTTTCCGGAATTGTTCATTACCCCTCTGGAGAAACAACTAAATAACAATTTGTCCTATTGGTTAAATAAACTCCATCACAATCAGTTTCAGCGGCTGAATCACAGAAATTGTCTTGAATATAAATCAGCCCCTGGTCTTCCATAAGGGTTAAATGAAGCCGGTGGCTCATGGGTTAAAGTCTTGTGGGGGAAAGTTTTGCCGCCTCCTCCCTGAGTGGACGGCGTTTGCAGCTTTGTATTCAGCCCCTTCACATTGCAGAGAGCTCTATGACTGCGAGGGCACATTGTAGCCACTCAGTGACGTCACAATACAGAG
This sequence comes from Phyllomedusa bahiana, assembly GCA_025379985.1. Classification (NCBI taxonomy): domain Eukaryota; kingdom Metazoa; phylum Chordata; class Amphibia; order Anura; family Hylidae; genus Phyllomedusa; species Phyllomedusa bahiana. The sequence continues at coordinate 2,549 of JAODAL010058655.1, read as the reverse complement.
GTTCTATGATTGGACAGGATTTCTGCAAACATTTGTTCCGGCCGGTTCCATCACAATGCGAGGTCTTCTAGCTGCCCCCTGGTGGAGAACCTCGCTCTGGCTGAGCCGGGGAGCTCCCGGAGATTTCTGGCTTTTCCTCTTCTATTGTAAGAAATGATTGGAGAGATTCAGAGAAACTCTGTTCTAATCCCGAAGAACTTTGCCTTAATTGTCTGAATGTTATTAAAGTCTGTTCCGCCAAATTGGCTTCAGGAAACGGGAAATGAGCCGCGGAAGCGGCGTGGTGAGAGACAAGCGGAGCTTATTCCCCCTCTGTAAGGAGCTTTCCTCTTATATACCGCGAGAGGGAGTGAAACCGAGGGAATGGAACTGGATTTATCAAGCTGCATGTCCAGTCCCCCGAGTCCTCAAGGAGGTCCCAGCACTGATAGAACAGGGAGCCACTGAGTGATAGGGAACCAGTTCCGTCTATCACTGTCTATTCATGTTCTGCACAAATTCCCATCTCTCAGGGAGGAACCTGCAAGTCCTTACTGAGAGGGATTTCTCCTGTAATACCCTTCTAGAGGCGCCATAGAAAGGCGACATTCAGCGCGGTTACATCAGCATCGAATGAATTTATGTTGTCGAAAAATTATAAAAACTGTTCTATCTGTCTAACCAATATGTATTAAGTACTCGATTGGTTGATGATTTTTAGTATTTTAATTTTATTATATTTCATTTTTATTATTTTTATTTTTTTCTGACTTGATTTAAATTATTTGGTTGTTGTTAATAATAATCATCATATAATTAATAATAATAATAATAATAATATTTAAATAATTATTTTCTTATATTTATGTTTTTATTTTATTTGGATTTCATTTTATATTTTTCTGTCTTTCTTTCTCTATTTTGTGTTTCTTCCTTTTTGCTGGGCTCTTTAAATAATACATTTACATTTCTGTAGATATCTCTCCAATTGGAAGGGCTCTTCTATTGTAGGACGCGGGACTCTCCGTCGGTCCAATCATATTTTAGTGACTTTGTTGACGGCTTCATCAAGCGATTTCCTGACTTCTGTACTTTTCGTTCTATTCCACTCAGAGAAGCCGTTTCCTGCCCAGCGCTGCCCACTACGTGGTCAACAGATATATCTCACGCCGTTTTAGCTCTAGGTCTCGTGTCCTTAGTATCCGAGCAGCTGATTTACATAGGAAAGGTCGGGAACGCCCTAACGTGTCTGTATAACAGGAAAGCGCTGATTTATACATAATATTCTGAGGCTTAATCCAATGATTTTCTTTTAAATGATCAATAAGTTTTGACTTTAAAAAAAATGTTTTAATATTCCTGAAACTGTTGTCCTTCGCACACATTTGTCATTTTTATTTTTTGTTTTATTTACATTATCAAACATTGTAAATAGAACTAAAAACAGCTTGGATGCAGAATAACGGACAGAAAATGGGCCCCACAGAGGGCGCCCGAGGGTGGGATGAACCTCTGACTGCAGAATGGACTTTACCAATGACATCTTAGTTATTCATTCCCCGTTTTTCAATAACAATAGGCGACATGTCCCAATACGCAAGCGCCAGTTTTTTTGGTCTATTTTGCGCCAAAAATACTCGACGTCATATTCTTGATATAAATGAACTATCATAGACCTAATATAGGCGCATTATACGCGGGGCAGGAGACATTGTAATGCGCCCTAAAAGGCTCATTGCATAGACTGGTTTATGATTCACAATGGGCGACATGTCCGAAAATTAGCAGCGCCGCAGCTATTTTTAAGCGCATTAAAACAGCGGAAACTGCGCCTGAAAGAACGATCCTTTCACCAAATTTTGGCGTTTTGGTTTTACCTGCACAGAAACTTAGGGACATGTATGAAGGAATTTACATTACATGGAAATCCCTAAAGAAGCATTTATGCTACCTATCATACATGAAAAAACTTTGAGATTCTTGGTTCACATATTTTTGATCAAAAAATGCTTAAGCTGCCCACAAACTTACAACGTGATCTCAGGTCGGGCAGTCCTACGCTATCTTTACCTCTCAATAGAGCCAAATCCAGGCCTCTCACTGGGTCAACCGACCTCCATTATCCAGAGAGAAAGAAAATAAAAAAAAACACCAAAACTGCAAGCTGCACTCTTTTAACAGCCTGTGAAAGTGGGCGTGGTGCAGAAAACCAAAATGGAGGCACCCCTTCCTCCCAATATAGATTAAAAGCAATATACGGCAAATACAACGTATGGTTCTGCACACACACACAAAAAAATAAATAAATTGTGCAGTACCATACATTGTATTTGGCATATATTGCTTTTAATCTATATGGGGAGGACGGGGTGCCTCCATTTTGGTTTTCTGCACCACACCCACTTTCACAGGCTGTCATAAGAGAGCAGCTTGCAGGTCTGGTGTTTTTTTATTTTCTTTCTCTCTGGATAATGGAGGTCGGTTTTTACCCAGTGAGAGGCCCGGATTTGGCTCTATTGGGGTAAAGATAGGTAGGATGCCGACTGAGTCCGTTGTAAGTTTTTGGGCAG
>JAODAL010058654.1:0-21962 GCA_025379985.1 Phyllomedusa bahiana | reverse complement strand
GGGGCGAGTGTTTGGATCAAGTGGGCCCTTGAGTCCCTTAAGACTCCCTTGGGGTTGCCACTTAGTTTTGGTCACAGACCACGCACCGCTAACCTGGATGTCCCAAACAAAGGAGAGAAATGCTAGGGTTACCAGGTGGTTCCTGACACTGCAGAATTACAGTTTTTCTGTAGAACATAGGGCAAGAAGACTGCAGGGCAATGCTGACGTACTGTCAAGGACACACTGTTTGGTAGCTAAAAGTGTCCGACCCCACAGGTTCAAACAGAGGGGGAGGGCATGTGAGACAGTGACAGGCGGCATTATTGAGAGGAGATATATTTCTCCTAGAATGCTCTCCTATGCGGCCTTGGGGAGTATGTGGAGCAATGCGTGTCACCGAGAAGCCTGGTCTCAGTGAAGGGAAGCCGACAGTTTGTGTGTCAGTAAAATATGTTACTGATGTGTGGTATATAGCGGTTTTCCAATGCGCTTTTGGTCTGGGTGGGCTTTTCCTGGAGTGGTCAAAGACCAGGGTGGGTGGCCACTCCCACGCACCAGGTGAGGCTGGTGCCCGGCCTATAAAGCCTGGGTCTGCAGGCCTGACCAGTGTCTGTTGTATATGTAAAGAATGGGGGAGCGGCGCAATTCGCCCTCCCAACAGGTTCTTTGCAATTGCGGGGAGAGGTCCTGTGGGACTTTCTGTGATGGAGTGTACCGGCGTATAAATGAAGACAAACGACTTTTACACCGCAGAACTGTACCCTTTACTTCACTTTTCAGCTTCCCTCCAGCAACGGAAACTTCCATCCACTTTCACCGTTCACCCAGTGTGCCCAAACAGCTTCAGTAGCACGCACACCGCAGTTCCAGAGGGGCTCTCTCCTAGCTCTACCTCACCGCTAACCCTGCCTGTCTTCAGTGGCTTACCCACACAGAACGGGGGGGGCTACTCCTAAACCGCCGCAACAATGGCTCTCTTCTTCCCCTGGCTCCCTATGTCACCGCTGGAGGTGAAGCTCTGCTCCCAGGACTACCGGCTTCTTTTGCTGTGAACTTCTCATCAACTTATACAAGTCTTTCTCTCTATCAAGCTGGCTTCCTTCCTTTCCATAGGAATCTGCCGCCCCCTCATCCCTAGCCAGGGCAATGAGACTTCTGCTCTCTATTCTGCTTGCTACAGACTCCAGCAGACTCAGGCAGAACAGACCCTGAACTCCTACAGGTCTCACAAATTAAGGGATCCCCCGCTGACAGCAAACCCCCCTTCTTGTCTTCCCCACAAACTCAGCTCCCTATTGGCTGTGGGGTTACACTCCTGTTGCCAGGCAGACTAACTTGGGCCAGTAATCTTTCAGCATTAACCTCTAACTTACTGTACATCTACATGCTAATCTCACTTCCTTGTCACTCTATCTCTAAGTATATACAATGCAGTTTACACTATTAACCTATGAGCTATTAAACTATCTTTCCCTTTAACAACACTATATCTAAGCCTGTACAGTGCAATTTACCCAACTTTCCCAGAAAGAGACATCAGCAGCTTTGCACATCCTACATCTCCCCCGCTCTTTATCCGGAATACGTCCTCGGATTCCAACATTCACACAGCATATCTACACACAAAATTTGCAGTGCAATATAACATTTCTTTACAGGTGCAAATAGACAAAAACCATTTTGCATAGTATTAATCATAATAATCGCATGGGGTAAGGTTCAGCGTCCTTAGCTTCAGCACAAACAGTCCTTGAACCTCATAACCATTTCAAACAACGCCCCCTTATGGTGAACAAACCAGGGCAAGGTGTCAGCGTCCGTTTTAGATCACAGTCCTTGGCCTGCAAACAAAGGTGAATACCCCCCCTTCCCCGGGGAATGGTGCAACAGCACCGGGCACCCAAAGCGCTTATGGCTTGTGCAGCGTCCCCTGCCGTTCTTCCATCATCCGCACCAATCTGCTGCTCTGGGCCCCGCGATTTCCCCCTGAGCTCTCTAGGACCACATCAGCAGCTCAGGGCCTCAGGAATGAAGGCGCGTCCGCGCCCGAAATCGGGGTACCTCTCTGTCCGTGGGAAGGGGTCGCTCCTGCCGAAAACCCCGGCTACGACTGTCACCAATGGAGCTGTCACCACAGACACAGGAGCGGTGACAGGATGGTGGGCTCCGGCCTTTGGGGACCGCTCCCGGATGGTCCCTCTATCGCGCCCCAGACCTGCGGGAGGCAAACAGCGCTCCTCCGGCACCGGAGCTTCCACCAGAGACATCTCCTGCTCTTCCTCGTCCCCGTTCTCCGTCGGCACATAAGGGTTTAGGGGGAAGACTTCCACCCTGGCAGCCCAAGGGCCCTTAGGACCAGCACTTTGCGGAAGCTCACCCCCCATCCTCGGTACAAGCTGTGCAGACGTTCGGGCTCAAAGATCCGCTTCACTGCCCTCCGATTTACAAAGATCACGTCCCGGGTCCCATCTTGCAGGATGGACCCAATGCCTGCACGCCGGGCAAACTCGATGACCTCTCCGGTGGTCCCTTCTCTCGGCCACCCCCGCAACCCGCCACACCACGACAGTTCATGAACTGGTAGCCTGGTCCTCCAGTTCCTTCTTGCGCTCCCAGGTCATACGATACGGGCGCGTTCTCTGTGGTTCAGGTTCCGCGGCAGCGGCTGCAGCTCCATCCTCGGCTCCCTCAGCCCCCAGTTGATGGTCGGGGCGAGCCTGTTCGGCCTCTTGCTCAGGCCTTTCTGGTTGCTGCTCAGCCATACTCAGGCACCTAACACGCAGCTGTCTCTCAGACTCGCAAACTTGTCTCCTCTGCACACTCAGAGTATCTTTTTCAGCACCTCCCTCTCTTCCGGTGCTCTCTGGAACTTTTTATACGCCTCCCAGGGGCGGAGCTACCCCAAATTTTCGCGCGCTTGGCTTTTTCAGCTCCCACTGGCTTTTTCTTCGGCGGGAAACCCTTGGCGCCCTTTTTGCTGGCCACGCCCCTCTTTTTCCTCGCCATGCCAGTCCGCGATCTTCTTACACCCAGCACTGGCCCTCTCACTAAACCGGCCCTCCCGTACTTTGGGGTCTTCAGGCCCATTCTTGCAGGTTACTCACTGCGGCGTCGCTGTCCCCGCAGTCCTCTGCTAAACCGGCAATCCACAAAAGTCTCTGTACACTTCAACAGTCTCTGTACACCGCACAACGCCGTACAAACTCCAGTCCGAGGTTCTCTCCAAACTTTGGGCACGCTCTGGGGTGGGGAGACTCCCTCTCCCACCACGCGTGTCTGTGTCTTTGTCCTCTCAGAACCCCAATCCTGCCGACTACGCCAAATGTAAAGAATGGGGGAGCGGCGCAATTCGCCCTCCCAACAGGTTCTTTGCAATTGCAGGGAGAGGTGCTGTGGGACTTTCTGTGATGGAGTGTACCGGCGTATAAATGAAGACACACAACTTTTCACCGGCCGAACTGTAGCTTTACTTCACTTTTCAGCTTCCTCCAGCAACGGCCTTCCATCCACTTTTAACCGTTCACCCAGTGTCCCAGCCAGCTTCAGTAGCACGCACACCGCAGTTCCCGAGGGAGCTCTCTCCTGCTCTACCTCACCACAACTGCCTGTCTTCAGTGGCTTACCCACACAGCACAGGGGGGGCTACTCCTCACCGCCGCAACAATGGCCTCTCTTCTTCACCTGGCTCACCTACGTCACCGCTGGAGGTGAAGCTCTGCTCCCAGGACTACCGGCTTCTTTTGCTGTGAACTTCTCATCAACTATATACAAGTCTTTCTATCAAGCTGGCTTCCTTCCTTCCATAGGAATCTGCGCCCTCAAACCCCAGCCAGGGCAATGAGACTTCGCTCTCTATTGTTGTACAGCCCGCAGATCAGGAAAAACAGACCCTGAACTCCTAAGGTCTCACTATTTAAGGGATCCCCCCGCTGACAGCCTAACCCCCTCTGTCTTCTCCAAACTCAGCTCCCTATTGGCTGATGGGGGTTACACTCCTGTTGCAGGCGACTAACTTGGGCCAGTAATCTTCGCTTAACCACTAACTTACTGTACACTCTAACATGCAATCTCACACTTGTCAATTTATCTCTAAGTATATAAATGAAGTTTACACTATTAACCAATGAGCTATTAAACTATCATTCCCCCTTTAACACTATATCTAAGTCTGTACAGTGCATTTACCCAACTTTCCAGAAAGAGACATCAGCAGCTTTGCACATCCTAATTACTCTGTGTCTCAGAGGATAGCCGTCTGTGGGAAGAAACCTGCTGTAGTGCTCAGCTGGGTCAAGTTACTAGTCAGGGGAACCTGTCTAGTAAGAGCCTTTTGCCGAGCAGGATTTATTTTCTGTTTGCCTGAAGTTAAGGCTTGTTTGATTTCCGTTTTACTGCAATAAACCCAGGCAATGCCTGGATTTGAACTGTAAGTTGTGTCCCTGTCTCTGTCCGCTGAAGCCCTTGCTGCCTACCTGTTGCTGGTCCCCCTCACAGTAGGAATGGTCTAAGTTTAATCAATCAAATGTGTACAAGACTTTGATACCAGATAGAGTTCTTACGGAACTCTGCACTGGTTCATAGTAGCATATTTAAGAACTCTCTGGCAGTGTTTGACCGGGAGACCCACCAGTGAAGTTGATTCTTGGGGAACATCCTACAACAACTATACATTACTTTACTCCCTGCATATGACTCTGGCATTCTGCCTCTTTTTATCTGCCTCTCTCCATGAAAACAACCTCACACCTACTTTGCCCAGGGACTCAATACTTTCAGGGGCCCCAACGAGGGTTTCCTCTTCTCCCATGTAGGCGAGTCTGATTGTGAACTTTACTTATAAGCACGAACATTTGAATATCTAGTATAAAAAGTCATAATATATTCTACACACACACAGACAAAATTGTAGGTTCCCTTCGGTGTGAGTAAGAAAAACTACAATGGTCACTGTGGTAGCTTGAAACTGACAAAAGTAATAATAAATGAAAATTTACAGAGAATCATTTTTTAAAAAAACAAACACATAATTGGCTTTGACAAAAATGATAGTACCCTTAGCTTATTTCAGTGATCATTGTGAGTTTTTCCTTCTTTAATGGAAGGGTGACAACAATTTTGTCCGTGTGTGTGTATACATTACAAGACTGGAAAGGTGGTGAATAAGGTATACATTTCGGCAGGGTTTCCTACATATTCATGCTGTAGGGTTCAATGCATAGACCAAGACTAGTTTCTGTGCGGAGGCCTAATTAGTCTACAGCTGTGTAGAGGGTTTAAAAGCCATAGCAGCACTGTAACCTGGTCCCTCTGGACAGAGGAGGGTAGAAGCTCACAAGGTATTGATGCTGACAGAGTGTTTGTATGGCAGAAAGTGAACCAGCTATGTACAGGAAGTGCTTGGACAAGCAGGATTTTTTTATTTTTTTTTTATCTAAAGTTTCTTACCATTTGTTGCCATTAAAACCCAGACTTTAAACCACAAAGTCTGCCTGTGTCTTTATGAAACAGGACTTTGCACTGGCAAAGACTAGGGTTTACCCACAGTGCAGTGTTTCACCTGGGAGTATGATTCTGACAAGCCAGGGCTGTCACAGAGGTATGACCTCTTCCATCTCATCAACAAGTGGTTGTAGCCAGAGGAGCTCACACAAATCATGGAATGTGTTGTGTGATCAGGGCCACCAACAGAAATTTCAGGGCCCCATACAGCTGAAGCATCTGGGCCACCCTTCCCCATAAGACCCGCTTGCAACGGGACCCCTTCGTTCACTGGGCCCCATACAGCAGTACCCCCTGTACTGCCTTTACGGCAGCCCTGTGTGTGATAATTTTATCTGTGCCATGCCTGTGATGATACCCTGCTGTATTGGGTACACTGATCCAAAAAATGTGGATGAGCTGATGTCCATGGTCGAGAGATAATCCACCACAGAGGAATTTCTTCAAGACTGGCTTATCCCTGGGAACAAAACTTAGATGACCAAAGGTAAACAGCTATCGAGTCCTAGAAAGGTCGATTTCTAGACCCTGGTGCCAGATAGTCTGCTGGTGATGCCATGGATTGAGATATGTGGTTTTTAATTGCCCAACGCTAGTTGAGCCAATGGAGCATGACTTAAGGAGATATAGGTCATATTTTGCAAGACCTGCCTATGTTGCTCATCTGGGCAATGTGAGTGAATGACAAGTGTGCCCAGTCAAGGTGGAAGGCTGTCATGTAATGGCACTGATGGACCCTGGGGGGACACATGTATGAAAATTGTCTAGGCCTAAAATTGACTTTGCTGCCCACCTCAATCAATCAGAGCACCCCTTTCATTTCATATAGTGCTCTGGAAGAATGAAAGAGGTGCTCTGAATGGGCAACAAAGTGAATATTAGACCTAGACAATTTTCACAAATGTGGCCCTGGGAGTCTAGGGACCTTAGTCCATGCCAGTCTGATGGACTATGTCAAACTCCAAACCTGCCGGTTGAGGGTGGGTTGCACACATGGCGACACTAAGGACTATCCCACGGCAGCAGTCACAGTGGACACTCCACATGGGTCAATGAGCCATGAAGTGGACATGGTTTAAAACTTGATTTTATTTTATTCTGGAATATGTGGTAAAATAAGCAGGCCAAGTTGTGTGAGAAAAAAACTAAATGTAAATAAGGTTTGTGACCCTGTAGATGCTGTGACACTGATACCAAGGGAACTAATCATTTTCCTTTAGCTGTCCTGGATGGGGGCTCAGAGAAAACGCCTCCTGAGATTAAATTTTCTACATTGCAAATAGCAACGGGAAATTTTGGTACATAGCAGTTAAGGGATCCTAACCTAGTAAATGCCTGGAGAAATGTTAAGGTGATAAATGGTGTTCCCGAAGAATCAGGCACTGAATTGGGGTATCCACATTTACAGTGTAAAGAAGGGAGGTTATAGAGCAGCTTGTTGTACCACAGTACAACCTGATATTTTAGTGTGGCTGGTTAAAAATCTAGCAAATGGAGCTTCGTTAGTTCTAGGGCTGAAAAGATGCCAGACCCATTCATACATGTCGCTCTTAGGTATACTTGCCAACTTTTGAAAGTGGAAAAGCAGGAGATTGAAGAGGGCGGCGTGCTACGCGCGCCATGGCAAAAAATGTGCATGGACACGCCCATCTTCTTGGTGTGCCACGCCCCTTCAAAAAGCCACACCCACGCCACCTAACTGCATAACGGTTTTGGAAGAAAGCCAGGTATATGCCCCCTTTAGCCAGGTAGTGCCCTTATAGCCAGGTAGTAGCCCCCTATAACCAGTTAGTGCCCCTTACAGGCAGTTAGATCCCCCTTGTAGCCAAGTAGATGCCCCCTTGCAGCCAAGTAGATGCCCCTTGTAGCCAGGTAGATGCCCCCTTGTAACCAGGTAGATGCCCCCTTGTAGCCAGGCAGAGCCCCCTCTGTAGCCAAGTAGATGCCCCCATTGTAGCCAGGTAGAGCACCCTTTGTAGCCAGGTAGTGCTCCCTTTGTAGCCAGGTAGTGCTCCCTTTGTAGCCAGGTATTGCCCCCTTTGTAGCCAGGTAGATGTCCCCATTGTAGTCAGGTAGAGCCCCCTTTGTAGCCAGGTAGATGCCCCCTTTGTAGCAATGTAGATGCCCCTTTGTAGCCAGGTAGAGCCCCCTTGTAGCCATGTAGAGCCCTCCTTGTAGCCAGGTAGAGCCCTCTTTGTAGCCAGGTAGAGCCCCCATTGTAGCCAGGTAGATGCCCCCATTGTAGCCAGGTATTGCCCCCCATTGTAGCCAGGTAATGCCCCCTTTGTAGCCAGGTAGATGCCCCCATTAAACCAGGTAATCCCCCATTGTAGGCATGTAGCAGCCCCCTTTGTAGCCAGGTAGTTGCCCCCATTGTAGCCAGGTAGAGCCCCCTTTGTAGCCAGGTAGATGCCCCCCTATAGCTAATAAAAATAAAATAATAAAAGCCACTTACCTCACCAGGCTCCTTGCAGCACGGCCAGCTCCGAACATCTCCCGGCCGACCGACTCAGCGTCACAGGGGGAGTGAGTGCAGCCACGTGTCACACCCCCTGCGATGCTGATCTGTATGTACAGCCCACCCCGGCGCTGTACATACAGGGGGAGAAGGGAGGTGGGGAACGATCCCTCCTGCCTCCTTCCTGCACAGTGAGACTCGCCGGGCGGGTGAGCAGCTGCGGCACCCACCTGTGGGAACGGTCCGGCGGCACCAGAATAGCGTCCTGACAGGACTCTGGCAGCACGGCCATTCAAAGAACCCAGGCAGCGGGAGGTCTGCCAACTCTCCCGGGGTGGCGGGGGGTGACCCCCATTAGCGGGACCCCCCGCCAAAAGCGGGAGAGTTGGCATGTATGCTCTTAGGGCCTCATGTATGAAAACTTTCTAGGTCTAAAACTTTCTTTATTTCCCATAGCAACTAATCAGAGCTCCCTTTTCATTTCATATATATTGCTCTGAGAAAATAAAAGGGGAGCTCTGATTGGTTGCTATGGGCAACAAAGTAAGGCTTAGCCCTAGATAGTTTTCATATATGTCCCCCTTAGACTGAAAAAGACCAAAAAGCGCACTGAGCGAAACTGTTTCTGGCCAGGTAGTTATAAAGCAGTGAAGGAATTTTGCCAGTCTTGTTCAAAGTGTCAATCCTATCTTGCTGTCACAGGGCCACTGGTGACAGCAGGATAGGATTGCTGCAGTTATGCCCATTGTCAGAGAGCATATACAGCAGGTCCAGGAAGCAAAGGCCAGAATTTATCATAGGTCTGTGAAGTTATACAGGTGACTGTGTGTTCTTGCTAGTACCAACTGTTGAGAGCAAATGTATCCCTATGAGGTTAAAGAAATAGTAAATGAGTCAAACTATAAGATGTATCAACCAGGGAAAATATAACCGCTCCAAATATACTGTGTGAATTTACTCAGACCCTGGAAAGACCAAGAAGTCCTCACTGCTGTAAGTAAGCATAGGGAGTTACCAAGCAGTGAGTTACCAGTGCTCTGTATTTCAGAGTCACTGTTGGCAGTCCAGGTGCAAGAGGTAAAAGAGTTCATACAAAAGAATAGAGACACTTTTTGATGCCAGGTCGAACTGCTATAATAAAGTATAACATAGTGACTGAGCCAGGCCAAAAAGTTATACTGAGATCATATCGTGTGCCAGAAGCCCAGAGACAATCTCAGAGAAAGTACAAAAAATGTTGTTCTAGGGGTTATAGAGAGGACATAAAGTGGCGGGTCAAGTCCTATAGTCCTCATCCCCAAACCTAATGGCAGATTAAGGTTCTACAATCATTTCATAAAGTTAAATGAAATACCAAATTTTATGCATATCTAATGCTAAGAGTTATATAAGTCATTATATAACTCACTGGTTATTATATAAGTCACTGGTTAGACCACACATGGAATATTGTGTACAGTTTTGGGCACCAGTGCACAGGAACATCATTGTAGAGCTTGAACAGGTACAAAGGCGGGCAACAAGAATGATAAAAGGACTGGGTGGACTTCAATACCCAGAAAGATTAGCAAGATTAGGGTTATTTACTTTAGAGAAAAAACAGCTTCAGGAGGACATAATAAATATGTTTAAATATATTAAAGGTCAATATAAGATCTCTCTCAGTTTTTATTTATACCCAGACTGTATCTAGAACAAGGGGGGCATCCTCTACGTCTTGTGGACACAAAGTTTCTATATAAACATAGAAAGGGATTCTTTACTGTAAGAGCTGTGAGACTGTGGAAATTGTCGGAGGAAATTGTCACAGTGAATTCAATAACAGAGTTCAAAAAGCGTCTGGATGCATTTCTGGAGTGTAATAATATATCACGTTATTGTGTCCAGGATTCTGGTGTAGGGTTGTTGATCCAGGGATTAATCCGATTGCCAGATTGGAGTCGGGAAGGAATTTTTTCCCTCAAATGAGGACAATTGGCTTCTACCTCATGGGGGTTTTTTGCCGTTCTCTGGACCAACACCTTAGCACAACAGGCTGAACTGGATGGACGTCTTGTCTTTTTTCGGCCTTACAAACTATGTAACTATTTAACTATGTAAGAGTTGACGAGTTGATTGAAAGTTTGGTCCTGCCAGGTATATCCCCACTCTTGGCCGTACCAAAAGCTATTGACAGGTGCCACTTACAAGGGAGAAAACAGCTTTTTCCCTCCCACAAGGCTATTTTCAACATGTAGTTTCATCTTTTGACCTATATGGTGCTCCAGCCACAGTTCGCAGATTGATGGATCTCATTTTAGAACCCCACAAAGAGTATGTAGCTGTCTATTTAGATGTTGTGGTTATTTTCAGCTGAGATTGGAAATCCCATCTGGCTAAGGTCCAAGAAGTCCTAGACTCAATTTGGAAGTTTGGCTTGACTGCGAAACCAAAAAATGTGCCACAGGTCTGGTGAAGTGGGAGGAGAAAGAAAAACAAGCCTTCCAAAAAAAAAGGAAATAAGTGCTGTGAAAAAGACCTGTATGGATTGCACCCAACTTCAAAGCAGAATTTGTGGTACAAGCAGATGCCTCTAATATTGGACTGGTAGCTGTCCTCTCTCAGATTGTTAATGAGTGAGAACAAATAGGGCAACATGCAAGAACGGAGCTGCACCAGTTATTTGGTGTCAAAAAGCTATAGTAGACCTGTTCTATAAATGTATGAAACGCATTCCAAACTCTGGCTCGATAAGTGCAAGGTCAACACTTTTTAACGGGCCAAAGATGTGAGGCGTTTTGGGGCGTCACATTCGTAGAATTAGACACATTTATGATTCTTTGACGCCAAACCTAGGCACCTACAAGAACAGCCAGACCAGTTTAAAGCACTACAATACATCTGTATGTAAGAACAGGTTTATACCTTCAGGCGCATTCTACACTGCCTAAAAGCTATTTAGAACTAGCCTGTCTGTGCCAAAGTGAATACATGTCGCCCCTAGTGGTTTACCTAAGCAGAAAGTTGACATCTGCTGAAAAGAACTATGCTATCACTTGCTCTTAAGTGGGCCATTGAGTTTCTAAGGTACTATTTACTAGTAAATACTACCTTGTACCTTTTTGTTGCCAAATACATGCCATAGCTTCCCTGTGACCTGCTGTCAAGCTCTAAGCAACAGGCTACTGACAGAGTGTTTATATGCCAGAGAGGGAACCACAGATAGTGTGAAAGCATCCAGGGTTTATATTTATTCCACAAAATAAGGAATTTTAAACGGAGTAAAGTGAAAAACTGGAAAAAAAAAATTACCCAGTCTGCTCTCTACCTTGAATGTTCTTTCTCCTCTCCTCTTTCTTCTCCTCTACACCTGGCTGTAACAAATTTGGCAGGTTAAAGTGGGTTGTGGACCCATTGAGCTACTACCTGGCTTGCTTTGAGGAGGTGTAACTAAAAGACCATCAGGTTCTTCACAGAAGAACACCAGAGGCCACATGTAGGAAAACTGTCTAGGTCTAAAATTCACTTTGTTGCCCATAGCAACCAATCTGAGCGCTCCTTTTATTTCATATAGTGCTCTGGAAGAATGAGAGGAGCACTCTGATTGGTTGCTATGGGCAACAAAGTGAATTTTAGACCTAGGCAGTTTTCATACATGTGGCCCCAGGTGCGACCGCAGAGTAGTCTGCTGGTCCTAAGCCACGGCGCCACACTGACAGAAACAAAAACATAGAGAACTAGAAGATAACAAAGGCCAAGATACAAACATAAGATGGAGGTCTAGGAACAGACATAGGACGGAGGCCAAACAAGACACATAGATAGAGACAGAAGCTTGACAGAAACACAAGCAAGTAAAAAGACAAACAGAGAACTAAACAGGACTAGACAGACAGACAAGTTAGAATGACCAGGGCCAGGTAAACACCAAGGCTCAGGCCTGGAGTGTAGGTACGTGTTGGCTTATTACCCCACAGGTACAAAGGGATTGGCAGAGGAAGCCCAATCCCATTGCACTTTGTGGGAATAAATGTGAGCAGGATGTAACCACGCCTTGCTATAGAACAAGAGGGAGATGAGGGAAGCAGCCACTAGATGGTTGAGGACCAAAGCCAGCATGGAGGAAAGACACAAAGGAACTGCAAACATGAAAGAAAGCAAGCAGTGGACAGCGGCGTGACAATGTCCCCCTCCCTTATGCCCCCTCCTCCTCCAAGTTTGAAAAAAAGAAAATACCAAAGGTCATGGGACCCAGCTACTAGGGGAAAAGCCAGTAACCACCTACAGACAGGCAGGACCACTGGCCAGAGGAACAGAAGCTCAGGGTGAGACCATACGCCAAGGGGCAGAAGCTCAGGTGGAACCATAAACCAAGGGGCCGAAGCTCAGGGTGAGACCTACGCCAAGGGGCAGAAGTTCATAGTGAGACCATAGGTCAAGGGGCAGAAGCTCAGGTCAAGACCATAAACCAAGGGGAAGAAGCTTAAGGTGAGAAAATGAGTCAAAGGGTAGTAGCTCAGGTCTAGATCATATACCAGGGGCCCAAATCACATGGTGAGACCATTAGTCAAAGTTAAGAAGCTCAGGGCTAGAGCATAGAACAGGGGCCCAAAGCTCAGGATGAGACCATAAGTCAAGAGATAGAAGCTCAGGGTGAGACCATAGGCCAAGTGTCAGAAGCTCAAGGCAAGACCATAAGGCAATGGGCACGAGCTCAGGGCAAAACCATAACCCAAGGGAAGGCCAACAGCTGCAAACACACCAAGAAAAAAAAAGTTCCAGAAAAATGCAAACTAACTTCCACACAAACACAAAAAAAGAATAGCTCCCAGAAAGAGACCTGCATGAGGAAAAGGATAAATACAACACCGGACAGGGGAGTCAGCAGAGTCTATGGTCTAAGTCTACTGTCCCAAATGAGTGGTTAGGAGACCCACAGAGCCACAACTGGGCATAATTAAGCGACCATCGGGTTCTTCACAAAGCCTTTGATGGTAAGGTTGGCTTACCCCAATGGCCGCCAGGTGCAACTTCATAGCAGACAGGCCAGAAAGTGCAAAGGCAGGCGCCACACTGACTTAGACAAAGGCACAAAGAACTAGAAGACAATGAAGGCCAAGAAACAGACATAGAATAGAGGTCTTGGGACAGACACAGGACAGAGGCCAAACAAGAACAAAGACGGAGGCCAAGATAAAGACATGGGATAGAGGCTTAGGGAATGACACAGGACAGAGGCCAAAATACAGAATGGCCTACAAGAGACACAGAACAGAAAAAGACAGAGGCCAAATTAGACACAAAGAACAGACTTAAGACAGAAATGCATGGACCAGCAAGGACAGGAACAAGACTGGGTGCAGTGTCAAGGAACTTAGACAGACAGGAAACAAAAGCAGGAAACACTGACAATAACAAGGAAAGGAACACACGCATGTCAGGAATACAAGAAAGTAACTAGGCAAATTGACAAGGACCAAACAGGACTTGACAGACAGACAAGACAGAATGATCAGAGCAAGGTAAACACCAGGACTCATGCCTGGAGTGTGGGTAGGGCTGACTTATAACCCCTCAAATGCAAAGGGATTAGCAGAGGAAGTCCAACCCCGCTGCACGCTGTGGGAATAAATATGAGCAAGATGTGGCTGAGCTTCCCTACAAAACAAGATGAGGGCCTCAGACACAAGATGGTGGAGCAGCAACATCAGCATGGGGTAAAGCTGCACAGGAACCACAACCAGGTATGAAGGCAAGCAACGGACAGCAGCGTGTCAATGGTCTTCTCATTATACTTATTCTCCTGGCCGTGACACCACTGCTGTACCACATATGTGCTGTTCTCCTTTTCAGCTGTTCGGTACATACCTCTCTAGTGCACTTGTACATCTTTTCCAGCATGCACCTTATGACTTTACAGATATGGGCATGAGCCTTTCATTACATGCCATCATTCAGCTCAGACGGCTATAGCCACACATCTGACTCTAGCACTTCTACCTGTATTACATTCCCCTAGTGGCCATGTCAGGTAAGCGATTTTTCAAACACTTATACTCGTATCTCAATTTACATTCCCCATACTGTAAATTAATTTAGAGACCATCTCTTAACTTTTGAATGCACATGTCCAACTGTTCAGTGTTTCAATACTTTCTGCACATCTTGCTGATCTCTAACAAGGAGTTTAATGGCAAAATTCACAACAGGTGTTTGCTCCCTGAATCAACCAATAAATGTATGGGATCATGAATTGGAATTTAAACAGTCCTCCTAATCATGCTAGTCACATTTTGACATATAAAGACCAAGTCAACACCTTACAACAGTACCTCGCCATTGCAAAGCTTCAAGCACAAAGCTCTCAGAAGGAAGTGGCCACTGAGCTTAGAGTGTCACAGAGTGTCATCAGCAGATTGAAACAGAGATACACGAAGCTCTCAGAAGGAAGTGGCCACTGAGCTTAGAGTGTCACAGAGTGTCATCAGCAGGTTGAAACAGAGAGCAGAGAAAAGCAAATAAGTGCATGTCCTTTGGCTACATCACACACTGATAACCGGTTCATTGTAAACAATGCCCTGAGGAACGGGATGATGAATCCCACACAACTCCAGGCATGTTTAATGGAGGTGAGAGGCACCCATGTGTCACGTCAGACTATTCATAACCATTTACATCACCGTGATGTACATGCTAGACAAACGGCAAGGTTGCGTGATCACACCACCAGGCACAGGCATCATATACGTGCATGGGTCAGGAAGCATCTACACTGGATGATGGACTAGTGGTCCTCAGTGCTGTTAAGTGATGAAAGTCGATTCAGAAAGAAATGATGGCTGCCAACGATGCTGGAGACACCAAGGAGAGCGCTATGTATCAGCCATTGTTGTCACCAGACCAGCCTTTGGTGGTGGGCTTACAATGTGGGCAGGTGTCAATACAGAACTGCCCTAAACTTTGTGAATGGTACAAATGAATACTTGCATAATATCATTAATCCAGACCTGAACCCCCGTAGAAAACCTGTGGAATCAACTGAGTCACTGTTTAGAAGTTTGTAACTCTGTACCCCTGAACCTCAATGAGGGATGCCCTTCAAGAAGAGTGGGATACCATGCCTCAGCAGTCAATAACTCCACTTGTGAACTGCATGACACATTGTTGTCAAGCTGTAATTGATGCTCAAGGCCACATGACACTTTAGGGCTTGTTCACACGACGTTTTTGTGATCTGTTTTACGGATCCACAAAACGGATCTAACAATTGTCAGTTGATTAACATTGAGTTCAATGGCAAAAGCGCATCTCTGTTTTCATGGGAGATCGGCGATGCGCTTTTGAGGGCTCTCCTGCACTGCGCTTTTCGCATCCGCTTTAAGAATTGACATGAGATAATGGAGTCCGCTCTTGGCACCTGTCCAAAAGCGCTCCACACTCCGGGTACGTATCAGCTGCGCTTTGCATCCTGAAAGCGGATGCGAAAAGTGCAGTTGGCGGCCGGATGGGGCATCGGCGGTGAGCAGCGGCGGCTGGACGGACGGGGCATCAGCAGTGAGCGGCGGCGGCTGGATGCACGGGGCATCGGCGGTGAGCGGCGGCGGCTGGACGGATGGGGCATCAGCAGTGAGCGGCGGCGGCTGGACGGGGCATCGGCAGTGAGCGACGGCGGCTGGACGGACAGGGCATCGGCGGTGAGCTCCTGCGGCTGGACAGACGGGGCATCGGCGGTGAGCGGCTGGACGGATGGGGGATCGGCGGCTGGACAGATGAGGTGCTGCAGGGGGATGGATGGATGGATGGCTGGCTGGGGAGGTGAGGTGCTGCAGGGGGATGGATGGATGGATGGCTGGCTGGGGAGGTGAGGTGCTGCAGTGGGATGGATAGCTGGCTGGGGAGGTGAGATGCTGCAGGGGGATGGATGGATGGATGGATGGCTGGCTGGGGAGGTGAGGTGCTGCAGGGGGATGGATGGATGGATGGGTGGCGGGGGCGGTGAGGTGCTGCTGGGGGAGGGATGGCTGGCTGGGGAGGTGAGGTGCTGCAGGGGATGGATGGCTGGCTTGGGAGGTGAGGTGCTGCAGGTGGATGGATGGATGGATGGATGGCTGGGAAGGTGAGGTGCTGCAGGGGAAGGATGATTGATGGATGGATGGCTGGGGAAGTGACGTGCTGCAGGGGGATGGAGGGCTGGGGGAAGTGAACTGCTGCTGGGGGAAGGAGTGAACTGCTGCTGGGGAAGGTGCGAGAGAGAGAGAGGGCCGAACAGAGAGAGAGAGAGAGAGAGAAGATTTTTCTTTTCTCCTCAAAACTATCCGTACAAACGAAATTTGTTCTGTGTTGTGAAAAGTGAAAAAGCATAACAATACAGATCCAAAAAAACGTATCACAGATTGCGTTTTTCGGTCCGCTTTTTCGATGCGCTTTGCACTTCTACAAAACGGATCCGTGAAAGGATCCAAAAACGTCGTGTGAACAAGCCCTTATTGAGACATTGACATTTTTTGATGGTGTGTACTTTCCACTGGTGTTGGCTTTTGTTTCATTAAATTGTTTGCGATGAGAAAATCAACATTGCATGCTATGACTTAAAGGGGTTGTCTCACTACAAGGATTTGCTTTTTGTATGTTTAAAGATCTTAGCAGAAAAAAAAGAAAAAAAAAAAAAAAAAAAAAAACAAGTCACTATATGTATATTGTCCATTAACATTAGTCCTATCTGTACTTCCAGATATCCCCTACTGTATGGGCTGCATTCAGCTCCTCAGTATCGCTAACAGCCCTATCAGACCTAGTTTCCTGTCTCCTGATAGACTCCAGCACTGGTTTCTATACGCTACAGACTGGCTGCTACTGCAGCCTAGTAGAAGCCATAAGCACGCCCTGAATTCAAAATGAAACCAAGAAAACAGAACTGAGGTAAGATGAATCAATGTAGTGAGACAACCCCTTTAAATGGCCTACTTTCAGGATTAAATGTCACTGTAGCTATATGCTTCCCATAAATTTCACCTGAAAGCAAACTATCCCTAATTTTTTAGGCGTAGTCTATATGTGTACATATGTAATAACATATATTTAAGAATTTGTGTTGATTTTTTTAAAATTTTCCATGTTATTATTAGAGATGGGCGAATTTCCCAAATTCGTTTAGTTCCACTTCGCCGAATATTCTCGCGGCAAAAAATAACTTCTGTTGCGACAATTACTTCGCAAATCACGTTAAATAACAGCATATTTCCAGCTACACATAGCCTGCAGGGTGCCCTGTAAACGTTTGTGCCATGCTTTAAATATGCAGTGGGCTTGGATTGGACTTCTATACAATGTTGTGTTTTAAGTATGACAACGCAGATGACTGCGCGCCCGCTCTTTACAAATCGCTTCACTATAAAATTCCAGGGCACTTAAGAGGGCAAAACTTACCAAAAACTGAAGGGGTAAAGTAAGCCTGATAAAGTCATGCGACGACAGCTGGAAAAAAACAGCTCGAGAGCTCACATGTGGCACCATCGTGACAGAGAGTGGGAGTGACGGCGGCCGCCACCTACAGCATGACAGGTCAAGAGTGCAACAATAGACATTCTGGAGGTGGCAAAAACACATAGGCCACAAGTGAACAAGGACACAGTGTCTAGGTCACGGCAGCAGCAATACAGCGACATGAGGTCAGACAGTGGCACAATGACACAGTGGTGTATTCACTGTCTCAACACAGAAGCGCATGAGTCAGACAGTGGCACAATGACACAGTGTGTAGGTCACAGCAGCAGACCACAGCCGCAGCATTAGGTCAGACATGGCACAAGACACAGTGTGTAGCACGGGCGCAGCCACAGCAGCAGCATGAGGTCAACAGTGCACAATACTCAGTAGTAGGTCACGGCAGCAGCATGAGGTCATACAGTGGGCAGAATATATATATTATTGAAAATAAATGTGTGTGTTGTGTGTTTGGGGGGGGGGGGTTTTTTGGGGGGGGGGGAGGTTTGATTGGGGGGGGGGGGGGGGGGGGTTTTTTTCTTTTCTCTTGTGGGTGGGGGGGGGGGGGGGGGGGTCATTTTTTACTTCTTTTTACTTTTCTTTCTTTTGGTTGTGGTTTATTTCTTTGGGGGGGGGGGGGGGGGTTTTATTGGTTTTTTTGTTGTGTTATTGGGGTGGGGGTTTTTTTTTTTCTCTTTAAATTTTTTGGGGGGGGGGAGTTTCTATTGGTGGAGGGGTTTTTTATTTTTTTATTTTTTTTTTTTGGGTTTTACTTTTATCTTTTTTTAATGTTTTTTTTTTTTTTTACTTTTCTTTTTTTTTTTTTTTTTTTGGTTAAAAAAAAAAAAAAACAATGACACAGTGGTGTAGAGTCACGGCACAGCAGCATGAGGTTTCCAGGCAGTGGCATAATGACATCAGAGTAGTTCACGGCAGCAGCATGAGGTCAGCCATGGCACAATGACATTCTGGAGGTGGCAAAAACGGAGTAGGCCACAGAGTGGGACAATGACACAGTGTGGAAGGTCCACGGCAGCATCCACAGCAGCCAGCAGAGGTCAGACAGTGGCACAATACGCAATGACATTCTGATGTGGCAAAAACAGGAGTAGGCCACACAGTGGGATCAATGACAGTGTGTAGGTCACGGCAGCAGCCACAGAACAGAATGAGGTCAGACAGTGGCAACAATGACACAGTGTGGTAGGTCACGGGCAGGCAGCAGCATGAGTCAGGCAGTTGCACAAAGACACATGAGTAGGATCACGGCATGCAGCAGCATAGGTCAGCAGTGGCACAATGACACAGTGATGTAGGTCACCGGCAGCAGCATGAGTACAGTGCAGTGGCACAATGACAATCTGCGGTGGCAAAAACAGAAGTAGGCCACAGAGTGGGGAAAAATACCAATGACACATGTGTTTAGGACACGGCAGCAGCCACAGGAGCAGCCATGAGTCAGAAGTGGCGACAATGACACAAGTGTGTAGGGTCCCGGCACAGCAGCAAATGGAGGTCAGACATGGCACAATGACACAGAGTGAGGTCACGGCAGCAGCAGCATGAGGTCATACAGTGGGCACAATGGACACAGTGTGTAGTCACCGTGCGCTGCTCGTCCGCGCCGTGCCGCGCGTGCGATATGCGTGTCAGACATGGCACAATGACACAGTGTGAAGTCACGCAGCAGCCACATCTGCAGCATGAGGTCAGACAGTGGCACAATGACATTCTGGAGTGTCAAAAACAGGAGTAGTCCACAAGTGGACCAATGACACAGTGTGGAGGTCACGGCAGCAACCACAGCAGCAGCATGAGATCAGACAGTGCACAATGACACATGTGGAGTGGTGTCAATACCAGTCCCCTGGTGAAGATGGTTGTTGGCAGATGACGAAACTGTCAGCAGATGTTGTGGCATCAGCTGGTGCGGCATCATGAATAGTGGCTGAGGCAGGTATTTGAAACCCAGACTCATTTCTCCACAGTTTGGGGGGGGGAGGCGTTCATGGCTTATGTAAAGTCTGATCTCCAAGGCATAGCTGTGTGTGCGAAATCGTGTTCCGATCCACGCCTGATTCCCATCTTGACAAAGGTCACGTCCGCTCCTCATTTCCCAGTGTACAGCGGGTTCTCCTTGGGGTAACGATGGCCCCCGCCGAAACTGAACACCCGCTCTGATGCCACACTACTGGCCGGCAGGACAGCTTTCTCCACTGCAAACTCGGCAAGTTTGCGGCCACAACCCAGTTTGGCTGCCCAGTAGTCCTGCGGATCTTCTAAACTGGGGTGGCAGAGTCCCTGTCCAAGTAGGCCACCACCTGTTGGTTCAGGTCTGCTCCAGTCCCTGCTTGCTGCTGGCAAACTGCCCTCCTCAAAAGGCGGTTTGAAGGAAGCTGCTCATCATTTGACTTCCAGACTTAGGTTCTGCTGATGAAGCTGGTACTGCTCCGACCCCCCCCACCTTCCCCCGCAGCCCGGCAGTAAGTACGTGACGCTGAAGAACCCCCCGGTAAACCCCTGTCAGAGGAGGGACAATGCCGCACATGGGCAGCGGCCAACTGACTACGGGGGAATTCCCTATAGTATTTGAGTTTTGTCCTCCCTCTCAATAGCTGGAAAAAGGCTCCCTTTTTTGGACCGGTAGCGGGGGTCCAAAGGGTGGAGAGCCAGAAGTCATCCCTCTGCCGATGCTGACTATTCGGCTGTCACTAGCCAGGCAAATCAGCATGCTGCGGGCCATCTGCACAAGTGACTCCGAGGGGCTCCCGCCTCCACCCACTGTATTCTGCCACGGTGCTTTGGGGTCATCTGCCTCGTCTTTCCCCATCTCCATCTACCTCCTCCAGCTGCTCCTGCTCCTCCTCTCTGTCACCTGGTAGAAAATCCACTCATTTCACCAGACAATGCTCTCTGCTCCAATGCCTCCTCCTCCTCCTCCATTTCAGTCCCCACCGACTCATGTGGCCGCGAGATGTAGTCCCACGTCTCCAGTCCCCTGCCCAGACAGTTTTTTCAGCATCGTTCCAGGACATGAAGCAGTGGAATGACGTTATTCATCCCAAAATTCCTGGCGACTGACAAATAACGTGCCTCCTCGAATGGCCTCAACAAAGGGCAGGTGTCACCATGAGCTGCCACTGCTGACATCAAGTTACACGGGGGAGTACTCCTGTTCCGCCTGGATCTAAAAAAATTTCGTTAATGGCCTTTCTCTTTCATACAGTCGTCCCAACATGTGCAGGCTGAAATTCCAACGGGTGGAAACATCGCATATCAGAGGGGTGTGGGGAGGCCGTTCGGGCCGCTGAAACTCAAGGAGGGTGTTCCTGGCTTTGTAGGAATGGATGAAGGATGCACATTTTCCCTGGCCATTTTCAGAATCTTCTGAAGATCGTGGAAGACTTCAGGAACTTTTCACAACCAGATTGAACACGTGCGCCATGCAGGTGCAGGGACCATCCCTCCTCGTGCAGCGCGGACACCATGTTCCCTTTCCCATTTGTCCGTCACCTTTGGTTCCGATTTGCAGTTGGCCGGAAAAGCCACACATCGATATTCTTGCTGCATGACGCGGAGCAGTTCCCCCTGTGTGACTTGTTCGCCGAGGCAAGCCAGGTGTAGAACTGCGTGACACCGGGTGTGCCCCACACTGTGGTATGATGGAGCAGTACTTGGGAGGCTGAGATGTGGTGGTGGTGGAGGGGGAGGAGGCGGACATTGGGGCAGGAGCCAGCAGTTTGACAACGTGGAGGAGAAAGCGGCGTCCCTGTCCAAGTTGTTGGTGTGCCTGGGCCGGGAAACACATTCACCAGTGGGCCGTAAAGGACATGTACTGGCCCCGACCGTAGTTACAGCTCCAGACTTTCCCGCTCGTGCACCTTGGAACAAACCGATAAGCTCAAGGACTGGCCCACCTTCTGTTCTACATATTTTATGAAGTGCTGGTACTGCCTTTTGGAAAAGAAATTAGGCTTTGGAACTCTCCATCTCAGCTCGGCACAAGCCATTTGTTCTCTGAACGTGCAGAGTCCACCATTGGGAAAGGGGGGGACTGCAGACCAACAACTTGGCAGAGCACGGTCAGCTGCTGCACCTTAGATGGTTTTGGGCGCATACTGTTGTCTCTTTGCAAACGCCTCGCTTTATCGACTGCTGGCGCCATGAGTAGGCAGGAGCAGGAGCATCTGGACCGGAGATAAGTCAAAGAAAACAGCTCTCCTTTTCAGAGTGGTGAGCCTTGACTGGCTGCAATGGCATGCTGCCACTGGGGGCCGCTGCTGCGCGGCAGGATGAACCACCAATCTGAGCCACGTTTCTCCCAGCCACCGGATGGTGACGCTGCATGTGTTGACGCAGGGGCCCTGGTGCCAACGTTAGCTCCCTGGCCACCTTCACTTCTGCCCAAAGATTCTACATATACCCATATTCGGCTCCTCCGGGGTCTTAGCAAAGAACTGCCACACCCCGAGTTTCGGATTTTACCGCCAATCTCCGCACTGATGACTACTGCCGCCGCTGCCCCTGAGGGCCCCCGTGCCGCTACTTTTTTGGACCGCAA
>JAODAL010058653.1:0-21964 GCA_025379985.1 Phyllomedusa bahiana | reverse complement strand
GCAGGTACTTTTTTTTACATTTCATCCCGAATTTGTTTTCGGCTTCCCAGTACAGTATAATCTATGTTATGGTTAATGGCACCATTATAAAGTGCATATTGTCCTGCAGAATAAAAGTGCTCATATGTCTTTGTAGAAAGAAAAATAAGAAAGTTATGGCTCTTGGAAGATGGGAAGGAAAAAAACAAAGAGCCAAAAAATTATACCTGGCTATGACTAAGGGGTTAAAAGAGAAAACTTGACCCCCCCCCCCCCCAAAAAAAAAAATAGTGCAATTGCATTCCAGTAAACAATTTGGGTGTATGGGGTTCTGAAATTCTTTATGAAACTGATTTAGGGTTCATGCAGGGAACTTCATGTCTTCTAGTTTAAAGGCAGCCTATTAATGTAATGCGCCAAAAGAAGGTGCTGGAGGAGCCACAAGACGCAGCAGGCTCAAGAACAGTAGGATGAACACAGCCGTCCACCCCGAGCCCTGACTGCAGCATTCACAGGAGCCACTGATTCATAAGCTATCAAACACTGCCCCCTACAGCTGAGTGGTTACCTGCTTTGCTGCAAACTGGCTGACTGTCAGGAAGTGGTTAAAAAACAGTTACTTGATAACTGAACAATACGGGCTTGTCCCCACGGCAAGGGTTTTTGGACGGTTTTACAGACGGTTTTCAGTTTTGAATGGACCCCTATGGAAAATCTGTTCAGCGGTCACCACTGCACGGATTTTCTGCCGGACTTTTTTTTACACTGCCGGCGGTCCGAAAAAGATTGAACATGTTCATTCTTCCGCCCGGTTTTCGGGTGGAATCTGAACATGTTAATGCGAAGGGGGAGGGCTTTTCTACGCAAACAGCAGAGAAAAGCCTTCCCTCTGCGGCCATGTGCACAGCCACAAAAGCAGAACAAATACCGGTCGGATAATCCGACCGGTATTTGCTTATTCCGTGGGGACATGCCCTACTTGATTTTGCTGAAGTTCCAATCCTTCCCTGACATGTTTTACTTAATCCCAATTTTAAACTGACATAACCTTTTCTGCTAAAACTTAGCAAGTGCACTTGTCAAAGTTAAAACCTGTCTCCACAGCCGTGCAATTCATTTTTGTCTGCTAGAAATATTCAGTGTCAACTGTTTGTCAGTACCTCCTTGTAAAGTGTAGCCTCAGAAAGGAACCAGTGAGATGCTTTTTTGGGACAATATAGTAAGTTTATTAATGCTAATTTATTTATCAAGTTCAAAAAAGGAACATTTCGGTAAAGCCGCAGGTAAATTCCACAGCATTGCTTTTCTACATTGACTTCAATTCCAAGTCAGTGTAGAAAAAAATTATTGGCCCAGATTTGAAGGTGGGGTTTCTCTTTGCAGAAATGCTGTGGATATAGTTGCGGATTTCACAACGGATTTGCTCCATGTGAACGTACCCTTGAAGGTAACCAGTCATCTTCGTTATGTTGCCCTAATTGAGGACAGTAGAAAGTAGTTACAGCCTCTCAATTAATGAGGCACTACTCCTCCGATATTCAAGGTATGTTCACACAGCGTTTTGGGATACACTTTTGGATTCGTGTTGGATCTGAAAATCGCATCCAAAAAAGCTGCATCGATCAGATCCTTAACGGATCCAACACGTATCCAACAAGCAGCTGCATGTTTGGATGCATGTTGGATGCAGCAGGAACGCACCCTATAGTTTTAAATAGGATCTTTCGGACCAAGAATTGATATGCCAATTCTGAGAACAGATCCGAAAAATGGATCCTAAGGACGCAATGAGACACGCATCGTCGATCACTCGTGTGAACGCCGATGCGCGTTTCATATAACAAGCAATGTAAATCACATTGCTATTTCTTAGCTGCGTGTTTGGGTCCATTTAGGATCCGACAGACGGATCCAGATACGTAGCTAAAAGCGTATGTAAACACGCCGTGTGAACATACCCTAAGGGACACATTTCTGCTTGAAGAAAATTGGGGTGGGCGGCGGAAGTGGCGTCTCATTTATAAGCCGGATTCATCTCTAGCTGAACGAATGATAATGTAAGTTCTGCTAAATTACTTTAAAATGGGGCGTAAGTGACAGATGGCTAAAAACAATGGGGCATATTTAAGAACAATTGGGACACAATACTGGCGCAATTTGCAGCAAAAATAATGGCGTACGTGCTTACACTTCATGTATTTGAATGTGTTTTAAACAGCCATATCTGCACCTCATCCGTCAAAAGGGGTTTGACCTTAGTCAAAAGGGGTGTGGCTTTTTGGAAAGGGGCATGGCTTAGTGTGTATCCTGTGCGCCAAAAAAATTAGTTGCATAAAGTAAGCAAACTAAACCTGTGCCAGATTTATCAACGCATTTTAAGACCGTCTAGTCTAAGCTTACACTGTCAAAGTATTAGATGATATTGATAAATCTGCCCCAATGTATCTGTCACTGCCTTATTCAGTGGATTATTACATCATTTGCGTTTTAGACACTACTTACATTGAATAAATGCCTAGAAATGGCAGCATAATTCAGTAAAACTCTCCAGATGCATTTATGGCGCGTGCTATTATTTATTTTATTTTTTTTCAAAGAATTTTATTGAATCCTTCAAGCCATTTGCACATCACAAAAGTCAGCATCATTAAGGTCACTAATCATTTCAGAGCAATTCAACAATTAGTTAAGATCACAAGATATTAACAATTAATGGCGGGGATTCATTTTTCCTTTTTTTTAAACCATAACACATTTGGCTTATGGAGCATTACAACTTTGTCTATGAGTCGTTCCAGAGCAATATTATAAGATTTGGTGACACATAGACTGATTAAGACAAATAGTTATCCAACACTAAACTAAACATTAAAACCTGTAAACTAGCAGCTGTCGCACAGGCACTTCTCCTTCTCCAGCGTGAGCGGCGTCCCCCTGATTTGAGCGGTGGTTTGCACTCCCCTTTGTGGTATCCAGTGACCTCCCCTAGAGTGGCGTTTCATCCGGTAGTATCTAGGGTAAATTGTCTATGATCCCTCCATTTATGATGTTTTAGGGGTAGTTACTTCTGTGCCTGGGTTATTTCTAACCAGTGTGGGCGATCTCCTAGGGCTCCCATGACCGTGGTCTGCTGGCCCTATTCAAGCTATCTCAAACCAGCCTATGTGAGATGTCTACAAGAAAGAGGTCAGTAGGCTCCCGGTTTCTGGCTGTCCGATGGTGTCTAAGACACCTATAGGGTCATCCCCCGCCATTTGTCGCTGCAGGAACCACGTGGTGTTACCAAAGCATCGGTGTAAGGCTTGTTTTGTTGGTAATGGGAGGGTGTTAATAACTGGGCCCCATATCTGGAAGAACTTGCTCGAACTTTCTTTTTGTTTTGCGGCTTCTACCCAATCCATCCTCAGCAGGAAATGACACTTCTCCAGGAATAGATCCATATTTGGGCCCTCAGGTTGGAGCCATCTGTAGAGAATGGCTTTCCTAGCCACTGCTGCTAAAATATAGAGCAGATGTAATCTCCTGCCGCTGATGTGGTCCGCTCCCTCTACATGTCCAAACAGCGCCCATGAAGCCGATGGTACAAAAGCCGATAATCCTATTTGTTTGCTGTAGGTTGCAATATTCTGCCAGTACGTTTGAACCACCGGGCATTCCCAAAGGCAGTGGTATAAATCTGCCCTAGGCGAGGCACATCTGAAGCATGCATCTGAGTTGTAGACTCCCATTTTAAAACCTCTTATCGGGGTAAGATATGCATTGTGTGTCGTGCTATTATTTTTATGCAAAATATTGGTGTAAAGTAAGGCAGCCAAGAGGTGGAAGCAGAAGAAGAACACTGTCCAAAAAGTCCAGTAAGATGCTTCATATTGTTCACAGAGCATGTGCCACTATGATACATTTGGCATGGCTTGGACCTGTCTGGTTTAGTTTTATAAATTGAATTCATCCATCTCCACCATGTGGTTTTTGATGAGTGTTTTAAGCCGTTCACAGGAGTAGATATAAAAGAAAGTATCATTATTGCTTTTATATTTTCCCTTCTTTTTGGATTCACTCCTGGGTTTGATTCAGGAATACAGTGCTCCCTCAAGAAACAATGGCCTCAGGATACACAATGGTTGCACCTGGGAGATTGTATATTGAGTGTGGTTTCAACATACAGTGTCCCAAACACTGATCCAGCCAATTGTCAGCAATATTTTACTGGTAAAACCTCTGTATTAGTGAGGTGCATTCAGTGATTGGTGGTCTAGTAGCGTCTCTCTACAGTACAGTGCAGTACTACATGTTCTGTACTGCTCTTACATGTATTAGTGATGTGCATGTAGCGATTGGCGATCTAGTAGCGCCTGTACATTACAGTGCGGTACTACATGTCCTGTACTGCTTTTACATGTGGCTGGATGAGCGGCTCCTTTGGGCACCAGGTGAGGGCCCCATTTTCTTTTTTCTGGTACATTGTGTATACAGGTCCAAAGAAGCTCCTGTCCTCATCATAGAATGTGATTTCCTGCAGCTCTTTCTGATGTTTTATGTAAGAACTCTAGTTACTTGTATGAAATCAGGCAATTCCTTCTCGGAAGTTCTAAACTGACCCCCATCCTGACAACTCATATTCAAATAAAGGGACGTATGCTCCATTTACTGGATATCCTGAAGAATCATTCTCCCTCCTCCAGGAACCATTTTGAATACCTCCAACTCCGGCACTTTTTTGGCTCCACCCTAAAAAATTAGCCTTATATGACACCAGGGTTTTAACTACCGGGGTAGCGGGGTAGCAGTTGCTAGGAGCCCTGCCTTGGGGGGCCCCGGGGCGCTGCCCCACCCGTCCGCTACCCGGGGAAAAGGGGCCGCGCCTGGGCCGCCGGCGGAACTTAACAGTTCACTGCGGCGGGGGGGGAGCTGCGGGGCCCCGGCATACTCTCCTTTAAGCCCGGCCCCCCGGGCCCCAGCGTTCAAGGCAGCGCTGCTCGGTATAGCAGGACGGAGCGCCCTCGCTCCGCCTTTTCTTCCCCCTGCCGGGGCCCCTTTTGGGCACTGGGCGCGCGCGGTGACGTACATCACCGCCCCCCGCGCTGACGCGAGCTGCAGGAGAGCACAAGCGGACGACGGGGAAGGGGGGGTTGGGGGCCGAGGTGGTAAGTTGTTTCTTTTTTTATCTACCCCATATGCCTGCCTATAGCCCCCCCTAGCCTGCCTATACCCCCAATGCCTGCCTAAAAGCCCCCCAAAATGCCTACCTATACCCCCCCATATGCCTGCCTATAGCCCCCCGTTGCCCAAAGCCCCCCATAGCCTGCCTATAGCCCCCCCTAGCCCACTATACCCCCCATAAAGCCTGCCTATAGCCCCCCATACCTGCCTTACCCCCCCTAGCCCACCTTACCCCCCCAATGCCCGCCTATAGCCCCCCCCTATGCCTGCCTATAGCCCCCACTCCTGCCTAACCCCCCCTATCCCGCCTTACCCCCCTAGCCTACCATAGCCCCCCTAGCCTGCCTATAGCCCCCCATGCCCCCTTAGCCCCCCCCCAAAAAATGCCTATCCCCCCCATATGCCTGCCCTTAGCCCCCAATTTTTGCCCCATGCCCCCCTATGCCTGCCTAAAGCCCCCATATGCCTGCCCTTTGCCCCAAATGCCCGCCGCCTATACACCCCCCATATACCTGCCGCCTACACAGCCCCCCTTTAGCCGCCTGGCCCCCTTACAGCCCCCTATTTTGCCTGCCGCCTATACCCCCCTATATCCTGCCCCTATCAGCCCCCTATATGCCTCCTGCCCTCTACAGCCCCCTATCTGCCCCGTTCCTGCCTATACAGCCCCCTATTCTGCCTGCCTGCCTGCCTGCCTCCCATCTCTCTACCTGCCTGCCTGCCTGCCATACACCCCCCAATGCCCCTATACAGCCCCCTATATGCCTCCTGCTATACAAACCCCCATTGCCTGCCCCGTACACCCCCCTATGCCCGCCTCTACCCCTAAGCCTGCCGTTTACCCCTACAAGCCTCCTGTATACCCCACAAGCCGCGGGCTACTTTTAGGGGGCCCCCTTTAGCTACCTAAACCCTACCTATATGGGCCCCTATTCCCAACCCAACCCCTTCTACCTGTTGGTCCCTAAAGCTCCTAAACCCGCCCCCAAGGGCACTCTATTGGGACCCAAAACCCTTTCCTATTTTGGGGCCCCTTATCCTACCTAAACCCGCCTGCCTATTGGGCACTCTATTGGCTACCTAAACCCTTTCCTATTTTTGGGCCCCATTACCTATCTAAACCCGCCCGCTAAATGCACCCCATTAACCAGGGGGCAGGTGGGAAAAGTCAGGGTTTAAAGTATTTGTGTCTAAATCTGCGGGACAAATGGTCGGGGATTCATCGATAGCGGGTGGAGGATGAGAACAAAAGGAAAGTCAAAAGATGGGGCAAAAAACGTCACCTTGATACAAGATGAACTGCCTGTAAACACTTTATGTCTGCACAGGGTGGTAAAATGCTTCTACCACTTTATGGTCACTTATGGAGGTAAAATTACAGTCTGCAGAGCCTGTGTCACTGCTACTCCACTTTATGGTCACTGTATGGGGGTAATAACAGTCTGCAGGCCCCGTGTACACTGCTATCTACCCTATATGGTCACTTATGGAGGTAATATACAGTCTGCAGACCTGTGCATTGGGGTCTACCTTTATAAGGTCCCCCCCCCGTTGGTGGTAATATACAGCTGCAGAGACGTGTACACTGGTTTACCACTATATGGTCCTGTAGGTGGTAAAATACAGTCTGCAAAACCCGTGTACAGGTGTCTACCACTATATGGTCACTGTATGGTGGGGTTTTTAAAAAAGTCTGCAGAGCCTGTGTACACTAGTATATCCACTTTTTGGTAAAAATATTATTTAATTATTTTTATTTGACGTATTTTGGCTTTGTGTACGACATAATAGTGTAGGGGGTTTTTTCATCACTATTTGGGGGTAATTTTTGTCGTGTTCTGGGGGTATAAACGGCCTTATGTTAGCGTTATTGTTAAAATTGGTCTTGGGGTGGGGTTTGATGTACGTTGATGGTGGGTGTATGGGAGTATTTGCCCCTTTTATTATCTAATTATCTAACAGATGTCCTGGTTTCATGGTCGTGGTGAGGGGGGGGGGGGGGGGGCACCAAAAGTTTGCTATGGGGCCCTGGCTTCTCTAGTTACGCCCCTGTATGACACTTTCTCCTTTTGAGAATCTCTGCATTGCTACCTCCCTACCTAGACACTTAGGGCCTCATGTATGAAAACTGTCTAGGTCTAAAACTCACTTTGTTGCCCATAACAACCAATCAAAGCGCCATTCTCATTTTTCCAGAGCACTATATGAAATGAAAGGGGATCCCTAATTGGTTGCTCTGGATAACAAAGGGAGTTTTAGACCTGGACGGTTTTCATACATGTGGCCCTTAATTTCATTGATTTGCTAGTGCCTTGTTTCCCCTGATAACCTCTCTCTCCCCGCATATTATGCAGCTTGGGAAAAGGACTTCAGAAGACATTTACTAAGGAGCAATGGAAAAAATGCTTCTTTCTTAGGGGATGTTCACACAGTGTTTTGAATACTTCTTCATACCCTAAAAACGTATTCAAAAGCGATGCGTAAAACGCATCCAACACGCACCGAAGGTGTGTTGTGTGTTTGGCTGCGTTTTTGCTGCAGCTGGATCTCACCCTATAGTTTTAAATAGAGCGTCTGCTGCATCAAACGGATTAAGAATTGACATGTCAATTCTTTGAACAGATCCAAAAGACGCATCAGAAAGACGCGTGTAAAAACACATCGGTGATCACTCGTCTGAACGCTAATGTGTGTTTTACATTGAAAGCAATGTGAAACACACTGCACATTGTTAGATACCTGTTTGGGTCCAAAACACGGAACCAAACACGCATCTAAGAAACGCTGTGTGAACATCCTCTTACACACAAGGCTGTTACTGTCTGCAAAGTGTAGGAAACAAGCTTTAAGATTTTATCTAGTTGGTATAGGGTGCTGGTTCTGCTCCACAAGTGGTATCCCAATGTCCCAGATACTTGTTGGCGCTGCAGCAGGGAGGTAGGGACTATGACCCATTTTTGGTGGAGATATGTGACCCTGAGAGATTTCTGGGAAAAAAGTAATGCAGGTAATCCTTGATTGCACCAGAGCAATTATTCCGGATTCACTGGAAGCTACACTTCACAGCTCCTTCAGTCTCCCCTTAGGGTATGTTCACACAGGGTAATTTCGGCGCGTATTTCGCCGCGTATTTGCGCTCTAATATGGGCGAGATGCGAGCCAAAATTACAGTAATCCATAGTTTTCATAGAGATAAGTGACATGTCAATTATTCGCCTCAAATACGCGCCGCGAGTAATGAATGTCAATGGGGCTGGCGGGATGCCGGCCACCGCGCGCCACAAGAGTACTCGCGTATTAGTGAGAGCTCCCGAAACACATGACGTACTGCGGCGCGTACTGTACGTGCCGCAGTACATCGTGTGAACATACCCTTAGCGGTTACTTTCCCATTTTCTTCCTCACATGTGGTTTTGCCTCCCCGAGACCCCCGCCGAACCAGATTGTAGAATTGCTTTTCCTCCCCCCCTCCTTTTTTTCTTTCTCCTCTTCTTTTATTCTTATCTACCGACTCCTGGGTTCTCTGTCATTACAAACCGAATACTTTCCAGAAGAAGCAACTTTGTGCCTCTTGTTCTTATGTACTCCTTTCATACTGTGCTATCTCTTCTACCATCATGCAAGTGATCCTTTTAGTGTCACAGAGCTTAGGTTGATTCATGCAATCAATATATGTAATGTGCGAATTATTTTTCATGGTAATTTGTTATATTGTGAAAGCTATGCTTGAAGGCTGCGACCTTCTCCTTATTATTACTCTTGACCTATATTGGGTTTTCTGAAAAATTCTGTATGAAAAATTCTTCAGTAAAAATATATATTTGGAACTAAGTATAACAGAAAGAAAAAAATACTGCATGCTTCCACAAATTGGAGGAATTGAGGTACAGCAGGGCTATCTTATTCATTGGGCACACTAGGCAGTTGTCCAGGAGCCCAACAAGCATGGGAGCCCCAGGTGGTGAATGTAGGTGGGTCTGGGTTGCTTATTTAAAGGCGTTGTCTCACTACAAGGATTGCTTTTTGTGTTAAAGATC
The DNA here is from genome assembly GCA_025379985.1 of Phyllomedusa bahiana. NCBI lineage: Eukaryota > Metazoa > Chordata > Amphibia > Anura > Hylidae > Phyllomedusa > Phyllomedusa bahiana. The sequence goes on along the minus strand of JAODAL010058653.1, from coordinate 12,788 downwards.
TTGCAAAAACAATTCACTTTGTAATATGTGTGCATTAACTGTGTCCTACCTATTCCTAGATATCCCCTCTAGTATGGGCTGCATCAGCTCCTTAGGTTGCTATAGCTACAGACCTGGTGTCCTCATCAGCTCATCACTGCTGGCCAGTAATAGCTAATAGAAGGCAGTAAGCAAGCCCCTGAATTAAAAAAAATAGAGAAAACAGTACTGAGGTAAGATGAATCGATATAGTGAAGCAACCCTTTTAACTGTGTGTTCTTTGGATGTGCAAACAGTTAAAAACCATTTTGGAGCAGGGGCATATCGGCTCTTTTCCCTGCAAATTAGTCTTGTAGGCTGCCAACAAAACTACAGTGGGGTGAGCTTAAGGGTGGTTAATGGCGTGGCCTGGTATGACTATGGTTTTTGGGCTGGGCTATGCCCGGGGACTCATGATTGTCACGGTTCACGCCGCAGTCCCTGCCTTGGACCGTCGGCCTGTCCGTGTCTGCCATGTCTCTGCTGGGGCTCCCTGTGCAGGGGTCCCAGCAGCCTGTGTTCTGCTATGTACTTGCCTGTCCTGTCCAGTCTTGTTGTTTCCCTGGTTCTGTCTGTGCCCCTGTGCCTCCTAAGGCGTGCGCGCGGCAGCTTCCTGCCTATTTTATAGTTTCCTGTTCTGTGCACCTTCCTCTTCACCCCTGCCCTTGGCTATAAGAGGAAGTTCTTGTCTCTACTCTGGGTCAGTTCATTGCAGTCTGTTGCTGTGCCCGGGCTGCTTCCCATCTTGACTCCTCCCCAGCATTTCAGGTCTGCTGTTTGACCCTTTTAAACCCCCTGAGATGCTGGTCCAGTGTCTTGGCCCATCTGAGCTCCTGGCCGTACCCGTCCGTCGTGTCTTCCCTCCTGTTCCTGCCGTGTTCCCTGGTCTGTCCCTGATGTGTTACCTGTCCAGTTCCGCCGTATCCTGTGGTGCTATATGTACGTTTAACCCTCCGTATCCTGCTGTTTTTCCTGAGTACGTTTTACCTGCCCTGCTTATGTTCTCCTGTGTTCCTGTCCTGTACCCCGGCTGTCACCGCAGGTAGCCACGTCAGGGGTAGTGACCTGGGGGCCCCGCAGCCAAGTCCATCCCGCTTTGCGGCGGGCTCTAGCGAAGACCAGGGGCCCCTTAGACTCCCACTCCTGGCGTGGTCCTCCAGCTAACCACCTCGCCTGCGGTGATCACAGAGGATCCACACCCGGATGTCGGGGGTCGGCGCCTCGGCACACGTCTGTCGGCGCCGCACCGTTACAGTATGAACTGACCATGGATCCCGCGGGGGTGTCCCTGCCCTCGTCTAGAGTGTCTGCACCCTTGGCCTAGCTCATGGTCCAGCCCAGAGCTTACGTGTGGCCTAGCTCATGGTCCAGCCCAGAGCTTACGTTTGGCCTAGCTCATGGTCCAGCCCAGAGCTTACGTTTGGCCTAGCTCATGGTCCAGCCCAGAGCTTACGTTTGGCCTAGCTCATGGTCCAGCCCAGAGCTTACGTTTGGCCTAGCTCATGGTCCAGCCCAGAGCTTACGTTTGGCCTAGCTCATGGTCCAGCCCTGAGCCTTCTGAGTCCCCGTGGCTTACGGTCCCGCCCTGAGCTTCTTGAGCCCGTGGCTTCGGTCCAGCCCTGAGCCTTCTGAGTCCCGTGGCTTACGGTTTCCCGCCCTGAGCCTTCTGAGTCCCCGTTGCTTACGGTCCCGCCCTGAGCCTTCTGCATCCCCGTGGCTTACGGTCCCGCCCTGAGCCTTCTGAGTCCCCGTGGCTTACGGTCCCGCCCGGAGCCTTCTGAGTCCCCGTGGCTTACGGTCCCGCCCTGAGCCTTCGGAGTCCCCGTGGGTTACGGTCCCGCCCTGAGCCTTCTGAGTCCCCGTGGCTTACGGTCCGCCCTGAGCCTTCTGAGTCCCCGTGGCTTACTCCCCGCCCTGAGCCCTTCTGGGGTCCCCGTGGCTTACGGTTCCCGCCCTGAGCCTTCTGAGTCCCCGTGGCTTACGGTCCCCGCCCTGAGTTTCCCTCCCCATTTTTGCCTAGTGCCCCGCTTTTTTCCTCCCATCACCCCCGTTTCTAGGTTTTCCCTTACTGGCTATTATACAGCCTGTACTTGGTTTTGGGGTTTGCCCCCGTAGAGTTGCGGGCCCCTGGCCTATGTGGGGAAAGCCATTCTGTGATTTGGAGGGGGGAGGAGGGGCTTTGCGGGGGGGGTACTGTCACGGTTCATGCCGCGGTCCCTGCCTGGGACCGTCGGCCTGTCCGTGCCCTGCCATGTCTCTGCTGGGGGGTCCCTGTGCAGGGGTCCCAGCAGCCTGTGTTCTGCTATGTACTTGCCTGTCCAGTCCAATCTTGTTGCTTCCTGGGTCCTGTCTGTGCACTGTGCCTCCTAAGGCGTGCGCGCGGCAGCTTCCTGCCTCTTTATAGTTTCCTGTTCTGTGCACCTTCTCTTCACCCCTGACCTCTGGCTAAAGAGGAATTCTTGTCTCTACTTTTGGGTCAGTTCATTGCAGTCCTTTGCTGTGTCCAGCTGCTTCCCATCTTGAGCTCCTGCCAGCATCTCAGGTCTGCTGTTTGAGCCTTTAACCCCTGAGATGCTGGTCCAGTGTCTTGGTCATCTGAGCTCCTGGCCGTCCGTCCGTCGTGTCTGGTCTCCTGTATCCCGCCGTGTTCCGTCCCGTATGTGCTCTCCTGTTCCTGCCGTGTTCCCTGGTCTGTACCTGATGTGTTACCTGTCCAGTTCCTGCCGTATCCTGTGGTGCTATATGTACGTTTAACCCTCCTGTATCCTGCTGTGTTCCTGAGTACGTTTTACCTGCCCTGCTTATGTTCTCCTGTGTTCCTGTCCTGTACCCCGGCTGTCACCGCAGGTAGCCACGTCAGGGGTAGTGACCTGGGGGTCCCGCAGCCAAGTCCATCCCGCTTTGCGGCGGGCTCTGGCGAAGACCAGGGGCCCCTTAGACTCCACTCCCTGGCGTGGTCCTCCAGCTACCACCTCGCCTGCGGTGATCACAGAGGATCCACACCCGGATGTCGGCGATCGGCGCCTCGGCACACGTCTGTCGGCGCCGCACTGTTACAATGATGTTGTTAAGAGCACTATACTTATATATTGTTAAAAGGGTTGTACAGTGAACCTAAAAAATGGATCTTCATAAGAAAGTATTCCTTAGTCTCTTTTCATTTCAGTCTCTTGATGAAGCAGAAAACTTGTCTTATCAGAGAAGGTAGCTCTTCACCAATTAGCGAGGTCCAATTCCATAAGTCTTTTCTGCTAGTGCACCTTAGCAGAGGTGCAGTGTCCATCCGTCTGATCCTGAGCCCCAGACGCAGCTGGGTTTGGACACACGTCTGGTAGCCCCTGGTTCATTTTCACGGTGATCTGTTCCAATATAGCATGTTGGTCGGTTGCAGCAGTGTAACGGAGGAGTGGATCCGCTGGGCCAATGCAAGCGATGATAGCTAAGCCACACCAAGGAAACGGAGTCTAAGTAGCCCCCGGTTTTCACCAGAGCCCGCCGCAAAGCGGGATGGACTTGCTGCGGCATGAGGCTACCAGGTCGTTACCCCTGACGTGACTGGCTTGCGATGGCGGCCGGGATGCAGCGTGGTACAAAGAAGTAATCCAGAGGCGTAGTCGGGGACAGGCAGAAGGTCAGGGCAGGCAGCAGAGGTTCGTGGTCAGAAACAGGCAGACGGTCAGGGCAGGCGGCAAACAGGCAAGGTCAGGAAACGTAAGCAAGCGGACTGGTACACGGGTAATCAAGACAGAACCCCAATACTCTCTAAACGCACCAAAAACACACCAACAGACTGGCAGAGAGTGCTGGGGGCGTATACCTTATATAGGGCCGGCGGCCTGCAATAACCAATTAACGGCGCGCTGGCCCTTTAAATCCGGACCAGCCGTCGCGCGCGCGCCTTAAGCAGCGGTTATGTGCGCGGCGGCTGTCAGAGCTGGACACAGGAGCGGGGACTGGTAAGTACGGGGTTTCCCGGGCAGGAGGAGTAGAACAACGGCTGCGGGCAGCCGCAGCACCCGCGCCAGACCCCCTGCGCGCAGGGGGATGGCCGCAGCGAGCTGCGGCGCAGCGCGCCGTGTCAAGCAGAAGTTCACCTCTCACATCATGGGAACGTGATGCTCTGAATTTTCCACATCACTTATTCACAATGGCGTAATTTGTCCACGCACTCTACTCTTTCACCAACTAAAACATCGTGTTATTTATTTCACATGGTGAAAACCGGATAAAAAACCCAAAACATAACAAATGTTAGAATTATATTTTTAGTCATGCTGTCGACCAAAAAAAAAATGAATAAAAACTGACATAATACACTTTTAAAACCCAAACCGGGGAATGAAGGTGGGAAAAAAAGGGAAAAAACCATTTAAAATTTTTTTTGCACCTAAATGGGTTTAAAACCTTTCTTACAAAACATTAAAAACCCTCTTCCCTTTGGTGTAAAGTAAGGTTCTATGTAGCAGGATTACTCAGTGTTCTGCTACATAGAAGGGGGGGTGCCAGCTTTTTAATGAAGCTGACACCGCGCTAACGCCGGGGGAAACAGGGGCCGGGCTGTTAAATTCCTTAGAACCCCATGTGGCTGCGGGCTTTTTAAATGAATGAAAAAAACTGTTTTCACCAAACAATTGGCGCCCAACAGTGTGCCGTTTTGGTTAAATGACGGCTGAAAGCCTTTAAAAGAAGGTTTCCCATTTTTTTCTTTTTTAAAAACTTTCTTCCTCAGGCGGGAAAATTTAAGGGTTAGGGGTCCCCCTTTGCAAAACCTCGCTATGAAGCAGCAGCATTTCCGGCTGCTGTGGTTTTTTCCCGGTGACCCGGCCCTTCCGGGGGGTCGCCGGTCCTAAATCCGGTTGTCCATGCGGGACGAAGTTTGATGGGGCCCCCAAATGCAAGGGCTTAACCCACCCAGTTTTCCCCTTTCCTTTGGGGAAATTATGGCAGGTTTTTTTTCTGTGGGGAAAGGCCCGGGGGTTTGGCCCTTTGTTTTTTTGTCTCCTTTTCGAAAAAAAGCCTGGGCTGGGGATCCATTTGGGACCGGGCGTCGGTCCCCTGTTTGGATCTTGGGACATTCCTGAAGGGTTCCGAAGTGTCTTGAAGACCCTGAACCCGCGTTGGTTGCCGAGGACCGCATTGCTGAATCGGCAGAAAGGGGGAACCCCCGAAAGGTGACCTCCGTGCTTTTTAAACTGTAAGAGAAAGTGGGGATTTGGAATTTTTCCAGGGGGGACTGGCCCTTGGTGAATTTTTAACCGAGTTCAAAAAGGGTTTGGAGGGATTTCTGGAGGTAAAATTTAAAACAAGTTATAGTGACTAGGATTCAGGGGAAGGGGTCTTTGACGGGGATTTTTTGATTCCCCAGTTTGGGATTTCAGGGAAGGGTTTTTTCCCCTAAAATGAGGACAATTGGCTTTTTTCCTAAATTGGGGGTTTTTGCCTTCCTCTGGATCAAAACCTTAGCAAAAACAGGGAACTAGATGAGGGGTTTTGTTTTTTTGGCCCTTAAAAACTAGGGAAATATAAATTTGCCCCACTTGTTGGGAGCTGACTTGGAACGATTGCAGATTGTTCGAAAACCTTTAAAAAAGGGCCCTCCCCAGCCAGATTAAGGATGCCCTTCCGAAAGGGATTTTTCATTTTCATTAAGTAAAGCTCTCCCCCCTAAACAACCCGGATTGAAAATCCGTTTTAAGGGGAGACTTTTGAAGGCTCCCCCAAAGGGAGCATGAACGTTTCCGGAACAAGTTAAGCACCCTTTTTTGGGGGCCAGGGTGTTTGGGTTTTCGGGTTTTTTTCCAACTTCCCTTCCCTTCAACCCCTTTTTTTATTAAGGGGAAATTGGGAAGTGGACAGGCCCACCTGCTTCCCCAAGAAAGGGGCCCCTTTCCGGGGGGGGGTGGGAAAAAACCTTTGCCTTTTTTTAATGCGGCCCAAACATATACTCAAGGGTTGTTGGGGCCCCCCGTACTGCATGTCCGGGAAAAACGCAGGGAAACCGGCCCGGGTGGGAGAGGCGGTTGGTGTAAACTTCCCTCTTGGGGGGTCATGTCCCAAGTTATGAGCCAAAACCCAATTTGGGGAAAATTTTAAAAGGGGGTGATTTTTCTTGGTTTCCGGATCTGCGGGGTTTTTTTAAGGGATGTGCTTTGGGGGCCCAAAATATCTTTCCTTGGTTTTCCGCTTTGCCAACCCTTGGTTTCTTGTTGTTAGGGGGCAAACTTTTTGAGTGACTCCATTTTCCCGGACCTAAAAGGTGGCCCTACAAAGTCGGAGTTTTAAAACCCCAAGGAAAGAAGATCGCTTTTTCCTTTCGTGTACCCCCCTTTTCCGGCGGTTCCGGGGGCTTCCGGGTTCTGCAGCGTCACGCCCCAAATGTTGGACTGGAAAGGGGGGAGGGAAGTTTTTGCTTTTGGGTCGAGTTTCCCAAGTCTTGCTGCTATCGGCACCTCGCCGGGTGTCCCCATTTTCCAAAGTCTCCTTTTGGTTTAAAAGAGGTTAAACCCCAGAAAAAAAGGGAACTTTGGGGAAAGTTTTCCCCCGAGAAGCGGGGTGGCCCTTTCAAAAAAAATCTTCCCTTTGATTGCCCTAAAAAGGACTGTCCCCGGGGGAAAGTCCAAAAAGGGGGTGGGGGTTTTTCCCCCTCTCCGGTACGAGCTTAGGGCTTGTGGGCCACATTAAAAAAAAATTTAAAAAAGGGCTTCACCCAGAAGTTCTTTATTTCGGATTTTTTTTGGTGGGGGAAGAAAAAATGGTTCCTTACGACCCTGCATCGACTTCCCCCGGTTAAACAAAAAAAAATATCAAAAACCCGGTTTATTTTTTTCCCATTGTTTTACTGAACTCTTGGATCGTCTCAGCGGGCTTTGTTTTAAACCCAAGTTGGATTTGGGGGGGAATATAATCTGTCCGGATAGAGAAGGTGACAAGGGAAGAGGGGCCTTTCCCTTTTAACGTTAGGGAAAAATTTCAAGTTTTTAAGTGTGCCCTTGGCTTGGGGCAAGCTCCAGCAGTTTTCCCAAAAATTTTTTCAATGGACATTTTCAGAGATCTCCTGTATGCCCTGCTTGGTTGACTATTTTGGATGTTTTTCTGGTTTTTCGCCCCGGGTTCGGGGACCCCCCGGGTCAATGTGGAAAAGGTCCTGAAACGTCTGGTGAAAAACCCAATTTTATGCCAAGCTAAAAAAGGGCCTGTTTAACCAGATTAAACCCCTGTTCCTCGGATTATAATTTGGGGAAAAGGGGCCTGCAGATGGACCCAAAAAATCTTCCGCCGTTCTAAAATTGGGGCCAAACCCCCGTGGGCCCTCCGGGCCTACAACACTTTTTGGGGGTTTTGAAAATTATTTATGGCGTTCTTTCCCCAATTTCTTGGGTTGGTGGAAAGGGATTGTGGCTGTTACCAAAAAAAATCCCAAACCCCAAAAATGTGGCCACCACCGCCGAAAAACCCTTTTCCAACCCGGAAAGCAGCATTTCCCTTTGCACCAGTGTTGTCTTGGGCCGAAACAGAGAAAACCCTTTTTTCTTTGAAGTGATGCTCTTCCGGGGGGGGTGGGGCGGTCCCAACCCCAAAAAGGGGGCCAAAGGAAGTTTGGACCGTGGGTTTTTTAAGACATTTTCCTGCGGAAAGGAAATACCCTCGGGGATTGGGAGCTTTGGCATTAAACTGCTCTGGAGGAAAGGCGAACTCCGGAAGGTGCCGTATCCCATGAATATTACGACACAAAAAATCCTTTTACACGAAGCGAAGTCTAACCCCCACAAGCAGGTGGGCTCTGTTCCTGCCCGGTTCAATTATGTTATCCAATTCGACGGAGAGAAAAACGTCAAGGCCGTGCCTTTCCGTTTGACGTAAGTGGGGGAAAAGGGGGGCCCCTCCCGGCCAAAAGACCTCCGAAAGTCTGTATCTGAGCTCCCCCTAACCCCCAACGTGCTCCTCGGGTAAAAGTATGTGCGCCCTGGCTCCCGGGTAAGGGTTTTGAAAAGGGGCCTGCTCTCGTATTGTGGGAAACCGGGTGCGGAAGTCTTGTTTGTTGATCTCCCATTTCTACAGGTGGCCCAAATTTGCTAAAGTGTGAAGGAGTTCGGGGAAATGTACACCTGTGCCCACAACAAATCACCGCGCTCAACCTGTGAGTTTGTAAAGCCTCTGCCGGTTTAGCGTCCTGGGGTCACATTGCCAGGACTTTCATCACAGATCTGCCCCCCTCTGAGGTTTTCTGGGTGGTCACTGATGTTTTTCGAAAATGGACACTTCTTTCCCCTTTCCCGGTTCCCTTCTGTCCCTTTTCAATCTCTTTTTTAAACATTTTCTTCGTCTGCATGGACTTCCCCCCATATTGTTTCGGATCGGGGAGTTAATTTGTCTGAGATTTTGGCGAGGGTCTTTTTCTATTCAAGTGGAATGGATTTCTTTCCGGAACACCCCAATAAATGGGGAAATGGAGGGTAACCCTTGGGTACCCATCTTGCCATTCATATCCTTAAGACAAGTGATTGATCAAAATCTGTTGCCCTGGCGGGTTTTCAATAATTCCCCGGCTCTGATTCCACTGGGGCATCTCCCCTTTTTCATCGTCTTCGGTCGGATCCCCCCCCCCCTTCCCATGCCTCTGCCTCTTCTGTTTGCCCTGAGTGGAAAATTGGTGGGGACCCTATCTGCTTTTTGGGAAAGGGAAAGAGCCCCAATCTTGCTCCAGGCCTCGGGCCCGTATGAAGTTCCAAGGGACAAGAAAAGGAAGCCCCTTTCCCTTTCCTTTTTTCCCGGGGGATAAGGTGTGGCTTCCCCAGGTAGGTCCGCTTTAAACCCCTAGCTACAAGCTGGGCCCCCTTTTTTTGGGCCACTTTAAAAGTCCTGGGGCCCGCTTTAATTCGGTGACCCTAAAAGCTCCGGTCCCCCCAAAACTATGCGCTCAAAATCCTTCCTTTGTTCCCTGTTAAAACCAGTCGTCCAAAACCCGGTTCCTCGGCCCAGGGGCCCCCCCCTTTCCCCCGAAAGCTGACCCCACCAATGTTTTTAGTCAAAAATTTTGGCCATGAAGACGGTTTAAGGGAGACGTTTTTTTTTGGGTTTCAAAGGAAAGGGGGTTTGGGTTTAAAAAGCCCAAAAAAATAAAAAATTTTAAAAAGTTAAAATTTTCCCCCCCTTTTTGTATTTTAAAAATAAAAAAAAATAAAAAACAGTTACACATTTTTTGGTTTTCGAGGGCGTCCAAAAATTTGTCCAAACCCTTTTAAAAAAAATTGCATTCTATTTTCCCGAATGCTGAACACCTAGAAGAAAAATTTTCCCAAAAAAACCCCAAAAATGGGGGGGTTTTCGGGTATTTACATCTTTTAAAAATTTGGGAATTTAAAAAGAGTTTAAAAAAAGGTCGCATTTTATCTTAAGATTCCCAATAAAAAGTGAATTTCACCCCAAAAAAAAATGCTCCCTCCTCCAGCCAAAGAAGAAAAAAAAATTTGGTAACAAAAAATGCGCTGCTGCGCAAATTTAGCAAAGAAATTTTTTCGGTTTTTTTTTTTTACAGTACATAAATAACACAAAACCCTACTATTTGGTATTACCGGAATCTATCAACGCAGAACGGAGACCAATTTTTGTACCCAAAAAGCAAGTAAAACAAAACTCATTTTTACCCCCCCACAAAATTTTTTTGTTTTTTAGTTTTCAATTAAATTCTATGTACACAATGACACGTTAGAAAGAACACTGCCCGCAAAACAACCCTTTTATGCATGTAGGTGGACAAAAAAAAAAAGTTATGGGTCCTAAGGGTGCTCCCGCTTCCAAGGAGTTGGGAGCGTGAACTTCAAGATCCATTTTGAGGGTGACTTAAGGTTTTGCACGGAAGGAGAAATCCATTACTGATTACCGGGTTTAAAAAAAAAACGGGATAACATATATAGAAAGGGCATGGAATCCTGGGGGAAGTAAAATTAAATGTGCAGGCCCTGTTTTGCAGCGCAGCAAGCAAAAAGGATCAGGGGGGGATTTTAAAAGGGAAGATCACTATGGAAAAATTTTTTCTTCCATTATACAAGTCCTGTCATACCACAACATGGAATTTTGTGTAAAATTTTTTGTACCGTGCACAGGGGAAAACCCTTTTAAGCTTTAACAGGTACAAAGGGGGCAAAAAAAAAATAAAAAGGACTGGGTGGATACAATACCCCGAAAGTTAAAAGGGTTTGGGTTATTTAGTTTAGAAAAAGACGTTGGGGGGGAATAAAATATGTTTATATACATCAAGGGCAATATGAGATCTCCCAAGATTTTATTTTTCCCAGGGGCTGTATCAAGAAAAGGGGGCTTTTTCTATCTTAAAGGAAAAAATTTCTACTTCGTAGAAAGGGGTTTTTACTGTAAAACAAGGGGAGTGGAATCCGACAGAGGAAATTGTCTTGAATGACCCCAAAGTTCAAAATCGGAGCTTTCTGGAGGTAATACTTTTAAAAGTTAAGTGACTAGGATTCTGGAAAGGGTCGTTGTTTCCCAAGGGATTTACTCTGTTTTCCAGGTTGGAGTCGGGAAGGATTTTTTTTCCCCTAAAATGAGGAAATTTTGGCTTCAAAATCGGGTTTTTTTTTTGGGCCTTCCCGGGATCAACTTTTTTAGCAAAATAGGCCAAACTGGATGGCCGGGTCTGTTCTTTTGGCCCTTACAAAAAAAATTTGTAACTGTGTAACTAAGTAACATAATTTATCCCATACGCTAAAAACCCCGGGAAGAAAAAAAAAAATTTTCCCATGGGACAAAATTATTTTTTTTTTGGGTGTTTTCACACCCGCCAAAAATTTGGGAATAAAAAGTGATCAAAAAAGTTGTATCTATCCAAAAGGGTTTTTTTAACCCCAATTTAAAAAAACAACTTCGCCTGAAAAAATGCAGAATCACTCGGGTCACGGGTGGAAGAAAAAAAAAAAGTTTTTGGAAAAAGGAAAATGCAACTAGGTGAAAATTTTTAAAAGCATGGGAAATTTATTTTGGAAAGTGGGGGAAAAGTTTTGGAAAGATAAACCATATGCGTTGGAATTTGTTGGCTAATATTGAAATTGGGAAAAGTGATTGATTTTAAATAAAACTACCCACCGGTATAAAATACAAAATTACCCTACTGTGCTTTTAAAGTCTTTGGTTTCCCATGCCGACCAAATTGTTTTAAAATGGGAACTAGTCATTTTTATGTTGATCGGGCCAGGTTTTTTGTTTCCGAGGCTTTTGGGATTTTTTTACCCCCCCCTTTGTCCAATTCAATTTAAGACATTTTTTTTCCCCCACCCAAATTTGGGGGAAATTATGGGTGGATGGGCCCCAGATGTTGATTAGTTTATAATAAGGAGGGAATGGGTTATTTTTCCCCCAACCCCTTTTATTTATCCTCTTTCTGTAGTTATATTGGGGGGACCCCATGGGAATTTCCCATGGGACTATTTTGGGGGCCCAGAACATACTCTTCTTTTCCCAAAACTGGGGCCCTTGGCAAACACTTAGCATCACCCCAAGAAACGCCTCAAAACCACCCCAAAAACACATGCAACCCCAAGACACCCCTTAAAACCCACCCAAACACAGGGACATAAACCCCAAGCACACCTCAAACCCACACCCAAACACATGACAACCCCAAAGGGCAAAACCTTTTAACCACACCAAACACTGACTTTTCACACCAAGACACACCTCTAACCACACCCAAAAACAGGAAATCCACAAAGGACACCCCTTTAAAACCCACACACAAAAAACTTGGCATCACCCAAGACCCCCTCAAACCACACCCAAACAATGATATACACCAAGGACACCCTCAAACCCCACCCCAAAAACACATTACAATCAAAACCCACACCCCTCCTAACCAAAAATCCAAACAAAAAAGGGGACATCCCCCAAGGGCACACTCAAAAACCACCCCCAAAACACATGAAAATCACAAAAAGGACACCCCTTAAACCCACACCAAAACAGGGCATCCCCCAAAGACACCCCTTTAAAACCCAAACCCCCAAAACACATGGCAACACCGGGGACACACCTTAACCACCCCCAAACACAGGGACATCACCCCAAAGACACACCTCAAACCCACCCCCAAACACAGGGGCATCACCCCAAGACACCCTCTAACCACACCCAAAAAACTTTGAAAATCACCCCAAAGGGACAAAACTCTAACCACAAAAAAAATGACATCACCCCCAAGAACCCCTTTTAACCACCCCCAAAACATGCCCATCACCCCCAAGACACACCTCTAACCAACCCAAAACACATGCCCTCACACCAAGAAAAAACCTCTAAAAAAACCCAAAAAACCTTGACATCACCCCCCGGGGACCTAAAACCACCCCCAAAAACACATGACTTTAAACCAAGACACATCTCAAACCACCCCCAAAAAAATTTGGAACACCAGCCCTCAAACCCAAACCAAACACATGACTTAACCCCAAAGGGGAAAATTTTAAAAACCAAAACCCAAACACATGACACACACCAAGACAAAAACCTTTAAACCCACACCAAAAACACTTGGAATCACCCAAGCCCCCCCTTAAACCCCACACCCAAAACCAGGGGGCATCACCAAGAAACCCCTCAAACCCAAAACCCAAAAACAAAGAATCACCCCAAAAGAAAACCCCTTTAAACCCACCCCCAAACACATGACATCACAAAAAAGGGAAACCTTAACCACCCCCAAACAATGCCCTCCACCAAGCCCCGCCCCCTAAAACACCCAAACACAGGACATCCCCCCA
>JAODAL010058652.1:0-21964 GCA_025379985.1 Phyllomedusa bahiana | reverse complement strand
CCCTTTAAAACTGCGCCCCGCTTTAAGGGGCGGGCAATGGGAGCGGTGGGGGCATGGTGTGGGCCCTTTTTTCCGGGGGGCGGGAGGGGGGCCCCGCTGAAAAACCCCGGGGAAATGAACGATGGGGGCCCCCAAAGCGCGGCCAATGAAAGCGCTCTGAAAGATTCCGACTTAAAGACCTATTTTATTTTGGTCAAAATGCCTCCGGCGGAAAGGCAAAAAGGTGAAGCAAGAACAGAACATCCCCGAGGAACCCAAAAGAAGACGCAAGAAAAAAAATCTGGGCACCCCGGGCCTCCGTGCAGCGGGATTTTTATTCCAAAAAATTCCCTTTATAAAGGGGGAAAAAACATTGTCACAAAAGAGCTAAAAACCCAAAAAAAAAAAATAATAAAAAAAAATCATTTTTCCAAAAAATCAGAACAGCGCAAAAAATCAAAAATTTAAAAAATTTTGGAAATTCCCGGGGGAAATACAAAAAAATTCAAATTCTGAAAGGGCTATTCTAAAATTGTGGGCCGGAAACCCGGGCCCAACCCGAATAAAAAGCGAAAATTTAAACCCAAATTAAAAAACCCTAAAAGAACTATTGACCAATCAGAACCCAAAGGCGGGATTTTTTTAAAAAACCCGAAAAAAAGCAGAAAAAAAGCTGTTTGGGGCTGAGCAAGCGGGGTTTGGGCTATCTGGGCCCAAATTTCAAAAAAGGGGACAAACACGGGGGGCCATTATCCCAAAGGAAAGAAGTTTTAAAAACCAATAAAAAACAAAGCGGGACAGTTAAAAATACTTTAAAAAGGGCTGAAAAGAGCGGGTTTGGGTTTGAGCAAAGCGGTGGCTTGGCAAACCCACCAAATCAAAACACGAGCTCCCTTTCTCCCCAGGTTTTTCTATGGAGAGGGGGCGCAATGAAAATCTTTTCCTCACGCCGTGCGGCAAGGGAGAAATGATTAAAAAAAAAATTTTTTAAAAAATTTTGTTAAATACCCCTCTGAAAAAAAGCTAAAAAACATTCTATAAACAAAAAACCAAAAATTAAATCCCAAACCCAACCCCGTTTTTCCCAAAAACCGGCGCAAACATCAGGAAATTTGGGGGAATAAAGAGAATTCCCCGGGAAAATACAGTAAAATCAAATTCTGTAAGCAATTCTAAATTGGGTTTGGAAATAAACCACCAATCAAAAAAGCGACAAAGACCCATTAAAACTATGGGAGGAATTGCCAATCAGAAAGGAAAAAGCAAAAAAGCCCCAAATTTAGAGATGGCCGTTTTTCCCTCAAAAATTCTTTTGGGGGACACCTTCCCCCGAATTTTCCGACAAAATTCGTTTCGGTCCAATTTAAATTTTTCCCCGGCACGAATCCCCGAAAAAACCCAAGCTTTTTCCCCGGCTCCCCCAACCTGCGGGGTCCCTTAAAACTTGGGTCCCAAAAAAAAAAAAAAAAAATTTGTTTTAAATTTATGCAGGGGAAAACCTTGGGTTTTTCTTCATCAATGTTTTTTTAGAAAGAACGGCAATGATTTGCCGCCGCCTTGATAGTTTAAATAAAAAATTTTCCCTGGGCACTTAAGAGGGAAAAACCCTGCCCAAAAAAAAACTCAAGCGGAATGCCCCCTTTAAAAAAGTCTTCCCTAGCAAAAAGCGGGAAAAAAAAACAAGCTGAGAGCCAGGGGCAAAAATTTTTGATAGAGGTGGAGGTGACGGGGGCAGCCACAGCAGCTTTGGGGTTTCGGGCCCGAGGGGGCACAATACTTTTCGGGGAGGGCGGCAAAACATTAAAAAGGCCACAGAGGGGGAAACAATCACACAGGGGGTTTTTGGGGTTCAGGGCGCAGCGGGAAATGGGGGTCGGCAGGGCACAATGAAATTCTGGAGGGCAAAACGGGTATTACCCACAGAGGGGCCCACAATCACACAGTGTGGGGGGTCACGGCGGCAGCAAAAATAAAAGGTCAGACAGGGGCCACAAGGGCATTCTGGAGGTGGCAAAACAGAAATTTGGGCCCAAACAGAGTGGCACAATCAAACATTGGGGAGGCACGGGGGAAACAAAAGGGGTCAGGCCCAAGGCCCCAATGACTTTAATGGAGGGGGCCCAAAACAGTTTTAGGCCCAGATGGCACAATGTACAGGGGTGGGGGCACGGGGCAGCATATATTCAAAACATTTGGCCCCAATGACATTAGGGGAGGGGGAAAAAACAGAAATTGGGGGAAACAGAGGGCAAAATCACACAGTGTGGAGGTCACCGGGGGGCACATTATGGGGTTTCCCAGACAGGGCAAAATGGGGCATTCTGGAGGGGGCCAAAAACAGTTTTAAACCACAGAGGGGCAAAATTTGGAACAGTGTGGGGGGTCCGGGGGGAAAAGCATATGAGGTCAGCCGTGGCACAATGACAAATTCTGGGGGTTGGAAAAAACGGGAGAAGGCCACATGGGATGGCCCCGGAAAGCAGCCACGGCGGGCCGAAAGGGGGTCGGCCCAGTGGCAAATGACACAGGGGTTGGAAAGGGCCCCGACCGAAGTCAAAAACAGCAGCCAGGGGTCGAGAGGGGACAATGACATTCGGGAAAGGGGGCAAAAAAAATATTGGACCACAGAGGGGGCAAAATTTCCTAAGGCGGGGGGCCCGGGCCCGGAAAAGCAGCAAGGCAGGCAGTGGCAAAAAGACAGGAGGTGGGGGGTAAATGACAGGAGCAACAGCAAAAGGTTTCGGGAAGAGTGGCACAATGACATTCGGCAGGGGGCCCAAAATAGTATTAGGACCAAACAGAGCGGCCAATGACTGAAGCGGGGGGTTCCCCGGCGGCAGCAGATGGGCCCGGGCCCAAGTGGCAAAAATGACAAAATTTTGGGGGGGATGCCCGGACAACACTTTGGGGTTTCAGAGATTTGGCACAATGCATTCGGGTTGGTGGCAAAAAAATTTATTTAGGCCAAGAGCGGCACAATGACTGGAAGGGGAGTCACGGGGCAGCACATGATGTCGGGAAAAGGGGAAAAACAATGACAGAGAGGGAGGTAATTTACAGGACCAACAAAATGGGGGTCAGAAGGGGCACAATGACATTCTCCCAGGGGCAAAAAGAAAAGGGCCACAGAGCGGCACAATTTTAGAGGGGAGGTCACGGCGGCAGCCCATAAAGGTTCGGGCAGGGGGAAACAATAAACAAGAGTGGAGGTGATGAACAGGCACCAGCATGGGGCCCCAAGAGAGTGGCACAAGGGCCCATTCTGCGGTGGCAAAATAGTATTAGGCCACAAAAGCGGCCAAAATGATTTGAGCGGAGGTCACGGCGGCAGCACCCATGGGGCAAGGCAGTGGCACAATGACAAGGGGTGGGGGTTTTGATTAACCAGGAGCAACAGCATGAGGTCAAAAAAGGGAAACAAGGGACATTCTGCAGGTGGAAAAAATGTATTAGGCCACAGAGGGGCAAAAATGCCCGGGAGAGCGGAGGTCACGGGGGCAGCAGAAAGAGGTCAGGAAAAGGGGGCACAAATAACAAGAGGGGAGGTGATGACAGGAGCAACAAAAAATGAGGTCAAGATTTGGCACAAATGACATTCTGCAGGGGGAAAAAATTGAAATTAGGGCCACAGAGGGGCACAATGCCCTGAAAAGGGGAAAGGGCCCGGGCCCGGCAGCAGCATGGGGTTTCCGGGCAGGGCAAAAATGCCCAAGAGTGGGGGTGATGACAGGGCAACAGCAGGGAGGCAGAATGGCACAATGACATTCTGGGGGTGGCAAAACAGAAACCCGGCCGCAGAGTGGCACAATGCCCACAGGTGGATGTCACGGCAAACAAAAACAAGCACACAGAAATGAGCACATAGAGTGGCAAAATTTGACAGAGGTTGAGGTTGGAAAAAACCAAAGACCGGAAAAGGGAACGGGGGTGGGCAATGGAAAAACCAATCAGAATTTGGGGGGCATCAGGGGGGGTGGGGGCTTCAAAAATAGGGGCTGAGGCAGGTAGTTTTAACCCCCAAAACTGACGCCTAAAGGCCCATTGGTGTGTGGGAAATCCGGGCCGTTTCCACGCCTAAATTTCATCTTGACAAAGGTCACCCGTTCAACATTTCCCGGGGACAAGCGGTTTTCCCCTTTTTGGGGAAAAGATGGCCCCCGCCGCACTAAAACCAAAACCCGCCCCCTAAAGGGCCGAAACAAACTGGCCGGGCCGGAAAGCTTTTCCCCAAACTGAAAACCCTTCCCGGCAAAGTTGCGGCCACACATCCAGTTTGGCTGCCCATAGTCCAGCGGAAACTTCAAACGGGGGTGGCAGGGGCCCGCCCAAGAAAAGGCCCCACAACCTTTTTGGGTTCAGGGAATGCCCCATGTCCTCATTTGCTGCTCCCGCTGGTGACTGCCCTCCTCACTGGGCCCGGGTAAAGGGAAAGCTGCTCATTATTGACTCCAGCCCTTGGGTTTTACTGCGGGTTTGGAGCTGGTATTTGCTCCAAACCCCCCCACCTTCCCCCAGCACCGCGGCAGTAGTACGTGAGCGTGGGGAAACCCCCCGGTCAAAACCTTCAGAGGGGGGGACATCCGCACAAGGAAAGGGGGCCAACGATTAGGGAGGTTTTCCCCATATATTATTTGAGTTTTTTTTCCCCTCTCAATAGCGGGGAAAAAAGGCCCCCTTTTTTGGGCCCGGGGTACGAGGGCCCCAATAGGGGGGAAGCCAAAGTCATCCCTTTCTCCCCGGATGCTGACTATTGGGCTG
This sequence comes from Phyllomedusa bahiana, assembly GCA_025379985.1. NCBI lineage: Eukaryota > Metazoa > Chordata > Amphibia > Anura > Hylidae > Phyllomedusa > Phyllomedusa bahiana. The sequence goes on along the minus strand of JAODAL010058652.1, from coordinate 17,227 downwards.
TCACTACCCAGGCAAAAAAAGCATGCTGGGGAAAATCTGCAAAAGGGACCCGGGGGGCCCCTGCCCCCAATTTCCACTAATACTCCCAAAACCGGTCCCTTTGGGATAATCGCCTCGTCTTCCTCTTTCCCATCCACCTCCTCCACTGCTCCTGCTCCTCCTCTTTTTCCCCCTTTGGGTAAAAACCCACTCTTTTCACCAGAAAATCCCTTCTGTTTCCAATGTCCCCCCTCCCTCCTCCTCCCCATTTCAGCCCCCCAACCCCCTAAATTTTGGCCCACGAGATGTAGTCCCCACACTCTCCAGTCCCCCCAAAACCAAGTTTTTTTTTCAGCATCTGTTCCAGGACATAAACAGTAAAATGACGTTTTTTCCCCAACCCTTTAGTCCGGGCGACTGACAAATAACGTGGCCTCCTCGAATGGCCTCAACAAACGGCAGGTGTCCCGCAGAGCGCCACGGGCTGACATCAAAGTTACACAGGGGAAAACTTTTTCTTCCGGGAAATCATAAAAAAAAATCGTTAATGGGCCTTTCCTGTCATAAAAATGGGTCCAAAAATGGGGCAGGCGGGAAAACCCAGCGGGGGGAAAAACATCGCATATCAAACCCTTTGTTGGGGGGGGGCCTTCTGCCGCTGAAACCCCGGGGAAAGGGTGTTCCGGGCTTTTAAAAAATGGAAAAATTAAAGGGGTTTTGGAAAAAGCAATTTTCCGGGCCCCATTTTCAAATTTTTCTGAAGACCCGGTGGAAAAACTTCAGGAACCTTTTACAACCAATTGAACACCTTTCCCAGGGCGGGGCGCATGGACCATCCCTCCTCGGGGGGCAGCGCGGAACACCATGTTCCTCCCATTGTCCGCCCAAAAGGGTTTTCCGATTTGAAATTGGGGCGCGGAGAAACCAAACATCGTTTTCCCTTGCTGCATGCCCGCGGAGCATTTTTCCCCCCCTTGTGACTTCCTTTTCGCCGAGGAAAGCTAGGGGGTAAAAACTGAAATGACCCCGCTGTGCCCAACAAAAGTGGAAATAAAGGGAGCATACTTGGGGAGGCTAGATGGGGTGGTGGTGGAGGAGGGGAGGCGGACATTGGCGCCAGGAGCAGCAGTTTGACAACGGGAGGAGAAAGCGGCGTCTCCGTCCAAGTTGTTGGTGGGGCCGGGGCCAGGAAGCACTTTCCCAACCCATTGGGCCAAAAGGGAACCAGGTACGGGCCCCTGACCGTAGTTACAGCCCCAGACGTCCGCCTTGCCGTGAAATTTGGGAACAAACCGTTAACTAAGGGAACTGACCCCTTTTCGGGTTCTACATATTTTTTAAAGGTGCTGGAAACCCCTAGCCTTTTTGGAAAAAAATTAAACCGGGTTTGGGAACTCTCCATTTTGGGCCCGGGCACAACCATATTTCTCTGAATGGTGCAGAGCCACCTTTTTGGGAAAGGGGGGGGACCGGGTCCCAACAATTTGGGACAGGAGCACGGTCACTGCTGAAATTTAGGATGGTTTGGGAACGCAAAACTTTGCCTCTTTAAAAATCGCCTCCTGAACGACTGCTGGCCCCATGATAGCGAGGACAAGCACGGGAACCGGGAGAGGATGCCAAAGAGAAACACTCCCTTTCCCTGCAAGGGGTGGACCCCTTAAACGGGCGGGAAATGGCATGGGGTCCCCATTTGGCCCCGCTCTCTCGCTGGCAGCGGAAAAGGATGGACCACCACATCTGAGCCACCTTTCCCCCCCGGCCCAAACCGGATGGGACTGCGCAGTGTTGACGCAGGGCCGTTGTGCCAACGTTAGCTCCCTGGAAAAACGCTTCTTTTTCCCTGCCCACAAATTTCACATATACCCATATTCGGCCCCCTCCGTGTCTTAGGAAAGAAAATGCCCAAAAAACCCGGGCCCATTTCGAAATTTTACCCCCCAAAGCTCCGCACTGAGTGACTTACGCCCGGGGCCCCCCCCCAAACGCTGGGGGCCCCTTTTGCCGCTACTGTCTTTTGGAAACCCGCGAAGCGGGTTTTCCCACCCCTGGGCCCCTTTGGGGGGCCCCAAACCCCCCCAACAACTGGGTAAACCCCGCTTTACTCACGGGCCCCACAAACCCCTTGCGGCTGCGCCGCTGCCCGACGCGCAAGGGTGACGCCCTCTTTTTTTCCCGACGATGATAAACCCTTCTTTTACCCGCTCCCAAGTGGCCCGGGCGGCTACATCATCCCCTCTTTTTTGTGTTTTATCGTCACTACTGTTTCCCCATCAAACCCGGGCTTGGAAGCCCAGGCTGAAACCCCTCCCAAAATGACCCCTTCCCCTGCCACTCTCCACATCTATACTTTTCCGCCTAAAAAGCAAGAAGCTTTGGGGGTATTGGCCCCATTTTTTCGCTGCCACGGAAAAATTTCTGACTGCCCCCCCCTCAAATTGTTTTATCCCCGCTATATAATGGGGCCCGACCCAGACCCCCAAAAGTAGATCCCTGGGTGAGGGAACTTGGAATTGGGGCATAAGGGGGGCTGAGGACAGGTGAGGGCCGCTGACCCCTCCCCGGGCCATTCCCCCTAAGTGTTGTGTCTGAGGTTCCCACCACTCCTTTGGCTGGGGGTTTTCAAATGTCATCTGGGGGGAAGAGGAAAACCAAATCAACCAATCAAGAAACCCTTTTGGGTTCTGAAAAAAACACACGGCCGCTAGTTTACAGCGGCAGTTTTGGGCCTCACCAGTTTACCCCTGCTGGACGTTTCCCCCCGCTGTTTCTGCGACCTGGGCCCCCTTTTAGAAAATTTTTTGCCACGCCACTCCAGTTGCAGAGCCTGCCACCTCCCCTGTCTGACAAAAAACTGGGTTTTTTCTAAAAAGTACAGACAAATGTTTGATGAAGCTATCTGTATAAAGATTTAAAAAAAACACCCCGTTTTTGACTCCAAAAGAAACCCCCTAACAACCTTGGGGAACCCTTGGTTTTAAAAAATTTCCCCACAAATTGGGCCCGGGAAAAATTTTCTTGTAAGTGTCCCCCTTTCAAGCAAAAGGGGGTTTTTTCTAAATGTAAAAACACAAACAGGGTTTTAAATTAAACCCCCCCCTGTGAAATTATGCTACAAAAAAAAATTTATAATTTCGGGGTTTTAAAAAGGGCGGGTTTTAATTTTTTTTCGCACAGCAGCAAAACAACGCTTAATTAACCCCCCGGGGTGTAAATTTCAGCCCAAAAGAATTGAGCCACCAAAAAACTATAGCTTTGTACGTGTTACAATTGCGTGTTTTTCCCACGCCACACAACAAGAGAAACAGTTTTAATTTGCCTTTTTCTTGTGAATTTGGCTACCAAAAAAAAAAATAAAATATATTTGGCGTTGAAAAAAACCCGGGTTTATTTTTGGGCAGCACACCCGCCAAAAACAAAAGCTTAAAATTTAAACCCCTTGGGGGTAAATTTTCGCCAAAGAATTGACCGCACAAACTATTTGCGATTTTACAAAATTTCGTGTTTTTCTACGCCCAAAAAACCCAAAAAAAGATTTCAGTTTTTTAATTTTCCTTTTCTTTTGAATTTTGGCTTTCCAAAAAAAAAATAAAATAAAAATTTGGGGTTGAAAAAGAAAGGGTTTTTTTTTGTTTAGCACACCCAAACAAAAAACAACGCTTAATTAACCCCTGGGTTGAAATTGGGGCCCAAAAATTGAGCCGAAAAAACTATTTTCGTGGGTTTCAATTTTCGTGTTTTTTTACGCCCACACAACAAGAGATACAGTTTTTTAATTTGCCTTTTTCTTGTGAATTTAGGCTACCAAAAAAAAATATAAAATATTTGGGGTTGAAAAAGACGGTTTTATTTTTGTCAGCCAACCCCCCCAGCAAAACAACGCTTAAAATTTAAACCCCCGGATGTAAATTGCCCAAAGAAAGAGCCCGACAAACTAGTAGCGTGTTACAATTTTCGTGTTTTTTTACGCCACAAAACAAAGAACAGTTTGGGAATTTTTCCCTTTTGCTTTGAATTAAAACTACCAAAAAAAAAAAATATATAATTTTGCGTTGAAAAAGACGGGTTTTTTTTTTGTCAGCACACCAAAACCAAAAAAAAAACGCTTAATTAAAACCCCCGGGTGTAAAATTGCGCCAAAGGAAAATTTAGCCCCCACAAAACAAGGGAGCGTGTTACAATTTCGTGTTTTCTACCCCCAAAAAAAAACACCAACAAAAAATACAGTTGTAAAATTTTCCTTTGCTTTTGAATTAAGGCTACCCAAAAAAAAAAAATAAAATTTGGCGTTGAAAAAGACGGGTTTTTTTTTTTGTCAGCACACCATTTTAAAAAAAACGCTTAAAATTTTAAACCCCCGGGTGTAAATTGCGCCAAAGAATTGAGCCGCACAAACTAGTAAGGGGTTTAACAATTGCGTGTTTTTTTTTAACGCCACACCCCAAAAAGAGAAAAAGTTGTAATTTGCCTTTGCTTGTGAATTAGGCTACCAAAAAAAAAAAAAATATATTTGGCGTTGAAAAAACGGGTTTTAAATTTTTTCCCGCACCCCCAGTAAAAAAAAACGCTTAATTAACCCCCGGATTTTAAAAAGGGGCCAAAAAAATTTACCGCAAAAAAACTAGTAAACGTGTTTTCAATTGCGTGTTTTCCTACCCACAAAAACAAAATACAGTTTAATTTGCCCCTTTTTCTTGTGAAATTAAAGGCCCACCAAAAAAAAATATATATATTGGCGTTGAAAAAGAAAGGTTTAAATTTTTTTCACACACCAGCAAAAACCAAAAAGCCCCCTTTTTTAAATTAAACCCCTGATGTAAATTGCGCCAAAGAATTGAGCCCACAAAATAGTAACGGTTACAATTGGTGTTTTTTACGCCCAAAACAAAAAAGAGATACAGTTTTTTAATTTGGCCCTTTTTCTTGTAATTTTGGCAAACCAAAAAAAAAAAATATATTTTGGGGTTGAAAAAAGACGGTTTATTTTTTTCACACCAAACCCGTAAAACAACAAAAGCCCCCCCCCTTAATTAAAAACCGCCCCTTTTTTAAGGGAAATTGCGCCAAAGAAAAATTAGCCGCACAAACTAATAGCGTTGTTAAAAATTGCGTTTTCCCACGCCACACAAACAAGAGAACCAAATTGAAAATTTTCCTTTTTCTTGTGAATTTGGCTACCCCAAAAAAAAAAATAAAATAATTTGGCGTTGAAAAAGACGGGTTTTTTTTTGTCCCCGCACACAACAAAAAAACGCTTAAATTTAAACCCCCGGATGTAAATTGCCCAAAAAATTGAGCCGCACCCAAAAAAGTAGCTGTTACAATTGCCCTGTTTTTTACGCCACAAAAAACCCAAAAGAATACAGTTTTTTAATTTGCCTTTCTTTAATTAGGCTACCAAAAAAAAAAATTAAAATTTGGCGTTGAAAAAAACGGTTTTTTTTTGTCCCGCAAAACCCGTAAAACAACGCTTAATTAACCCCTTTTATTTTAAAAAGCGCCAAAAAAATTTAGCCGCACAAAAATAGTAGCGTGTTACAATTGCGTGTTTTCTACGCCACCCCAACAAAGATACAGTTTGTAAATTTTCCTTTTTCTTTTTGAATTAGGCCAAAACCCCAAAAAAAAAAATATATATTTGGGGGTTTTAAAAAGACGGTTTATTTTTGTCAGCACAACCAGAAAAAAACAAAACCCTTTAATTTTAACCCCCCGGAAAGGGAAATTTGGGGCCCCAAAAAAATTGACCGCACAAACTAGTAAACGTGTTTTTCAATTGCCGTGTTTTTCTAAAGCCACACAAAAAAGAGATAAAAGTTTTTAAAATTGCCTTTGGGGTGTGAAAAAAAAGGGACCAAAAAAAAAAAAAAAAATTTGGCTTGAAAAAAAAAACGGTTTATTTTTTTTCACACACCAGCAAAACAACGGTTAAAAATTTAACCCCCGGATGAAAATTTTCGCCAAAGAAATTTAGGCCGCACAAACTATAGGTGTTACAATTGCGTGTTTCTACCCCCACACAACAAGAAAATACAATTTGGGAATTTTGCCCCTTTTCTTGTTTAATTTTGGGTACCAAAAAAAAATATATATATTTTGGGGTTGAAAAAGACGTTTATTTTTGTCAGCACAAACCCGCCCAAAAAAACGCTTAAAATTTAAACCCCCGGGTGTAAATTGGGGCCAAGAATTGAGCCCCCACAAACTAGTAGCGGGTTCAATTTGCGGTTTTTTTCTACGCCACACCCAAAAAAGAAACAGTTGTAATTTGCCCTTTTCTTGTGAAAAAGGCTACCAAAAAAATATATAAATATTTGGCGTTGAAAAAAACGGGTTTAATTTTTTTCAGCCCCACCTAAAAAACAAAAACTTAAAATTAAACCCCCGGGTGTAAATTGCGCCAAAGAATTGAGCCGCACCAAAAAAAATAAACGTGTTACAATTGCTTTTTTTTCTACGCCACACAACAAGAGAACAGTTTAATTTTCCCCTTTTTTTGTGAATTAGGCTACCAAAAAAAAATAAATATATTTGGCGTGAAAAAGGGCGGGTTTTTTTTTGGGGCAGCACACCACAAAAAAACGCTTTAATTTAAACCCCCGGATGTAAATTGGGGGCCAAAGAAATTTGGGGGCCGCACAAACTAGTCGTGTTACAAATTTGCGTGTTTTCTACCCACCCACACAACAAGAATACATTTAAAAATTTGGGCCCTTTTTCTTTTGAATTTTAAACTACCCAAAAAAAAAAATAATATTTGGCCCTTTAAAAAAAACGGGTTTTTTTTTTGTCAACCCCACCAAAAAAAAAAAACGCTTTTAAATTTTTTTCCCCTGGATGAAAATTGCGGGAAAAATTCAGCAAACCCAAAAAGAAATGGGGATTTTTTATTGGTAAAAAAAAGTTTAAACCCTTTTTTTAAATGAATACAACCGGAACTGGCTTAGAACCCCCTTTTGGGGTATTGAATGTTTGCAGTTTCAGTGGAGCACCCTGGGTTTAGATCCCAATACCCCCAAAAAAACAAAATAGAACATTCAGAGAACCGTCTCTGAAAACAAGCGGAGGGCAAACCCCCAAAAATCGCTGTATAAAAAAAACATTCTTCAGAAAGCGCCTTTTCACCCCCCCAAACAAACCTTCCCTACAGACAGTGAAAAGGGAAAATGGGGAGCTCCCAGGGCGCTCGGGTCTTTTATAGTGCGGTTTACGGTCACAGAACCCGCCCGGGCCCCGTTTTAGGCTTCATCTCTGCAAAATTGGGGCAAACAGGCCATGCCCCTTTTTCCTCCCAAGTGCCCTTTTTCCCCCCCCCTGTTAAACGCCATGGGGCTCCGCAGCCATTTTACAAACAAAACCCCACTTCGTTCACCCAAATACCCCCAAAATTCGACCTTCGGTCCGAACCGAAGTTTTCCCCGAAAATTTTAAACGAAAAAACCCCTTCGTTAGAAAACAAATTTGCCCCTCTCTAGACCCATTATAAGCTATGGAGGGGGAAAAAATGACCAATCAGAATAGGAGCGACAAAGACCCAATTTTAAACCTATGGAAAAATTTTTTAGGGAAACAAAAATCAAAAGGGGGGACATTCCCCCAAAACATAAAAATACAGAAAAGAGCTGATTGGGTTAGCTTGCGGGGGGCTTGGGTATCCCAGCCAATCAACGCGACCCACTTCTCCCTTGTTCTATGGGGGAGATTTTGGGGGCCCAAAGCAATCTCGGGGCTGCTTTTGGGCATGTGCCTCCTTTAAAGGGGCCCAAAAACTGTTTTAAAAAGGCCCGGGTCATTCCCCAATAGGGGGCCCTTACTTGATGTCGCCGTTTATTAGCTGGAGAAAAATTTCACCTCTGAAAAAGAGTGTTTTCAGCAAACTTTAAGTGAGGATTTGTTTTTTCATTTTTCGGGTTAGAAGGCCCCACAGGGAAAAAGGGAAAACCCCCAGGGGTCCAAGAAAAAAGGTGCATTGGAATTTTCTTTTATGAATATGCATTTGGGGGGAGGGCAAAAAAACAGAGAAAGAGGGGCAAAAAAAAAAGGGGCCCAAAATTTTGGGGGCGGGGAAAAACTTCCCCCTAAAAAGTAGGGGGCGCCAAAAATTTCCCCCGGGGGGCCCAGAAAACTTAAATTTGGGTGAGCCCCCTAGGCACCCCCAGTTTTAAACATGAAAAAATTTTTGGTCTGGATAAGTAACGTGGGGTTTTCAAGGAGTTTCCAATGAGGGACCCCAAAACCTTTGTGGGGAAAAGTCTGGCTTATCACCATTGGGGGACCCCCCCATTTTGATTTTTAGGAAAGGCAAAGAATATGATTTAAATTGGGGGAAGGACTGAAGATTTGGATTCCAACCAAAAGAAAGAACAAAAAATAAAAAGTGGGGGGCCCAAGTCCCGGGGGAACAAAAAGGGGCGCTTTCCCCACGAAACAGGAACAAATACCGGCCCGGTTTTGGGGCCCCCAAAACGCCCGCCCGGCAAAACCCGTGCAGTGGGGACTGCTCCCGGGTTTTTTTTCCATAGAGCACAATTGTGCAAATTTTTTCCCGGGGGTTTTTTTTCAGGCGTTCGAAAAACCGAAAAATTGGGCGGGAAAAAAACCGGCCGAAAACCCACCCCATGGGGACACCCCCCAAAAGCCTTCAAGAGGTCATTTTGTGAGAGACACCTGTAGGGGCCCCTGTTTGATTTCTGAGAGACTACTGCCTCCCAGGGTCATAAATTGGACATAGTAGATGCCCAGAGCATATTTAATGCCCCCAAAACAAAAAAGGCTCACCCTTTCCATTTTTAGCATTAGTTGCTCCACACCCCTCACCCAAAACCCCAAAAGAGAGCAAAGAGTATGAGAAACCCCACAATACTTCCTTATAGTCTGGGTCTGCTACACCCAAAGTTAAAAGGAAGAAAAAAAATTTAATTTGGAAACCCCAATAAACCCCCCCCAAATTTTAAAAAACCCATAAATCAAAGTCTCCATTTTAAATTTGGCAAAAGGTTTTTGGTAAATGGGTTAATGCGTTTAATGTTAACCCTCTGTGGACTGATATTTTTAATACTGCCCAAAGAAAAAGGGTAACAATTTTTTGAATTTTTTGACCCCCCAGGCCTCTATATTTTTCACCATCCCTAAAAAGTTTAAAATAATTGAGACTACCATCTTTTTTTTTTTTTGTAGAAAAATCTTTCTTGGAACAGGGCGGGACAAGGCATTTTGGGGCCCTAGGCAATTACACCAAATGGCGCCCCCCCCCCCCCCCCTTTCCCCAACAAAATGGCCCCCCCCCCCCCACAAATTCACCCCCGCCCGGGCCCAGGCCCCCTTTGTCACTAATTTTTTGCATTATTCCACTTTAGCCCCCCGCCCCAATCTCCTAAAGGCACCCCCCCTGCACAATGAAAATAAACCCCAAATGTACAAATTTCCCCTTTTAAAAATCGCTCCCCTCCATAGACAGTGTAATGCCCCTAAATAACAGTCCCCTAAATTTTTCCCATTTAATACATGGAGCAAATCTACCAGAAAATGTTTTGTTACTAAAAACCCACCCAAAAAACCCAAGCCCCAAAACTTTTTAAACTATTTAAGGACCCAAAAAAATCCGCCGAAAACCCTGACCAAACGCACCCCCCCATGTGACTACCCGCTGTAAAACGGGCCCTCTGATTACATATCCCCACCCCCCAATCACATTAAACCCAGATAGTGGAAAATTTAACTTTTGGAAATGTGGGAACCTCTGCAAAAAAAAAGGGATTACACTCCCAGTTACATTTAGTGACTCCGGGACATCATTTCAGTCAGCACTTTCACCTTCCCTTTTTTCTCCACCCGGGATTTCACCCCTTTCCCTCCCTATTGCTAAAGGGCCCAATATCACCCCCTGCAGATTTGGACAAAAAATATCTAAATCCTAAAATTTTCCCATTTAACCCCTTTTAATTAAAGGTATATAAGTCCCCTCAGTTTAAAAGGGGTATATAGTTTATGCCCTCTCAGTCAGGCCCATTTTATTTTGTAAAGGGGCCCCCTTAACGGGGTAGGTATAAAAAATATAGGGGCACTCAGGCAGGTAAAAATGATATAGGGTCACCCTCGGGCCGGTATATAGACATAGGGTCACTCCAGGCATTTTTTATAGAATAGGGGCATTCGGGCGGGTTTAAAATAAAAATTTTTGGGGCCCAATCCTTCAGGCGGGTTAAAATATACTAAAGGGCTCAGGAAAGGTTTTATAGGGGCCCCAAAAGGCCCAGGTATATAGTTATAGGGGCTAAAGGGCATTTTTAAAACCCCTATGGGGGCCCTCGGGCCCGGGTTTATAGTTTAGGGGCCACGGGCAGGCTTAAGGGGGCTCATGCGGGGTTTTAATGGGCCCCCTCAGAGGTTTAAATGGGGGCCCCCGGCAGGCATTAGGCCCCGGCAGGCATATGGGGGCCCAGGAAAGGCATAGGGGGGCCACAGGCAGGCATATGGGGGCCACAAGCCATATGGGCCCAACAGCGGGGCGTTATGGGGCCACGGGCGGGTTATGGGGGCCAAAGGGGAAATATGGGGGCCACACCCTTTGGGGGGCCAAGGCGGGCGTATGGGGCCCACAGGCAGGCGTATGGGGGAAGGGGGCGGGGGGGTAATGGGGGGTCGGGGGGTTGGGGGGGGGGGGGGTTGGGGGGGGGGGCCACAGGCAGGCCTATGGGGGCCCCGACAGGGTTATGGGCCACAGGCAGGATAAGGGGCAAAACCATTTTGGGGGCCACAGGCAGGCTATGGGGACAGGCACATGGGGTTTACAACCTAGGGGGGCCACAGGCAGGGTATGGGGCCACGGGCGGGTAGGGGGGGTTTCCGGGCAGGAAATTTTATTCCCAAAAAAATTCATTTTAAAAACCCAACAAAAAATTTTTTTAAACCCCCAAAACCCCCTTTTTTATCACCCACTTTTAAAAACCCCCTTTTCCCCTTTTTAAGGGGGCCCCGGGGGCGGGGGTTGGGGGCCCCACATGAAAGGCTAAGGGGCACCGGGGGGGGGGGGGGGGGGAACCCCACGGGGCAGGCGTAGGGGGCCACAGGCGGGGAAATATAGGGGCCACAGGAAAGGGTTTTTTGGGGCCCGGGCAGGTTATGGGGGGCTACAGGCAGGGGGTATAGGAGCCACAGGCGGGGCGAAAAGGGGGTACAGGCTTTATAAAGGGGCCACAGTCAGGATTTATGGGGGCCAAAAGGCAGGCTTTATGGGGGCCACGGGCGGGCTTAGGGGGGGGCCCAAGGCAGGCATTTTAAAAAAAGGGGCCACGGGCGGGTTATATGGGGCTACGGCAAGCTTAGGGGCCACGGGGCGGGAAATAGGGGGCAAAAGGCAGGTTTTATAGGGGCAAAGGGAGGCTGTATGGGCCACAGGCAGGTAATTGAGGCTACGGGCAGGCATAGGGGCCCCCACACGGGGGCAGGCAAAAATAACAAATTTATACTCACCTTACCTGTTTCCCCGGCCGCGGCCCTTCCTCTGGCAGCTACTGGGGCCGCAGGGCCCCTATGATCCCCGTTTTGCCCCCCGGGGGAAAAGGCACCCCGTCGCGATGATATCCCCTTAAAATCGCGACGCTGCACCGGGGAGCCGCACGGGGCCCCCGACGGGTCCCATGTTTAAAAAGGACCTGGGGGCCCCCCGCTGTGTCGGCCCTGGGGCTTCCCCGGAGGTTACAAGATCCTCCGGGGGCCCCCGGGGTCCGACATTTTGTTTTGCGGAGCGGGGGCCCGGCTCTCTATCTCCCCCTCCGCAAAACCCCGGCTAAAAGAACCGCCGGCGCTTAAAGGCCCCAGGGGGCCAGCGGCCTGGACCCCCGGCAAGGTTGGGGGCCCCTCCCTTTGCGCCCCTTAGGGATGGGCAAAAAGGGGGCGCCCTAGGCAATCGCCTACCACTGCCCCTACCCTTTTCGCCCCGCCTCTCCCTTGGCTATCTTATACATAAATTTGATTTGAATTATTTGGGTTATGCAGATTCTTGTCTTTGAAACTGCATTGCTACTGCTTGTCTTGAAGTGAAAAATTTTTTTTTTGGGTAAAACTAAAAATTCCCAACCCTGTTCTCACTTTCCCCTAATAGCCTAGTGGTTATTGGGTTTGATTAAAGGGGCGCTTGAAGACGATTCCCAAAAAAAGGGGAAGAAATATCCCCCCAGCTCTTGATAGCGGTTTTCTTGGCCCAAAAAAAAATTTTGCCAAAGCAAAATTTGGGGAGGCCATGACAGAATTCAAAATGAAGCCCCCCCCCCATTCATTCAAAGCCAAGAGGGTCCCACCCAAAACCCAAAAGAAACGTGTGAAAAAACAGGGCCCAGGGGAGGTCCCTCTTTAACTTGGGAAGATTTGAGATCACAGATGTCCATGGAAAGCACTTGCAATGTGCAATACACAAAAACTGGAATGGGGGAAAAAAAAAGTTGAAGAACCCAAAGACTTTAATATTGTAAAAAAAAAAGGCGTTCCCTTTAAAAGCTCCAAAAAGTCCCAAAAAGGGGAAACAGCAGAAGATTCGAAATCAATGATTTAAGTTTTATGAGAAAAAAGTCAATGACGGGGATCTGATGAACCCCCCAAAGGTCTGGAAGAATAAAGGGGAAAAAGGGGGGCTAGCAGACGGAAAATTTGATGGGACTTAAGTTCGGTGGGGGAAGCCAGATAATATGGGGTTGTTTAAAACCCAAAAAGGGCTTTTGGAAAAGTGACCGGGATCGATGGGGTCTCGATGCTGAGCTTTTTGTAGTATCCTACAAGATGAGGTTTCTTTGAACCCCCGAGGTTTTTAGGATTAAAGAAAAACCAAAATAATGTTCCAAACCCGCACAATGAAATCGAAGTGTACTCAAAGAAATTTTTAAATGAAAAATTATAGAGATTCGGATTGACCCCTTTCAGTTTTTTTAACCTCAACCCCATCAAAAAAATTGTGGGGGAGTTTTAAAAAAAAGCTTTATTCATTCCCAAAAGGGGTTGACCCGTCTGCAAAAAACATTGGGGGAAAAAAAGTAGAAGAAAATTTTGGGGTCAGATTTTGGGCGGACATACTTGAATCTGGGCGAGAGAAGGATTTTCAAAAAACTAAAAAAAAAAAATAAAAATTACAATTTAAAAATTTTTAGGAGCAAAACAGTTTAAAAATACGTTTTCATGACAAAAATAGCATAACTAGCATATTTAAAAAGTTGCAAAATAAAATTTTTGTATGGATAGCCAAAAGGGTTGTCTAAAGAATGAAAGGTTGTCCTTTATGTTCAAAAGGTTTTTTTTTTAGGGGGGGGGAAAAGGGGAGATGGGACCTGAAAAATCAAAAAGTTTAAAAAAGCTATTACCCTTTTTTCCCTTTTCATTTTATGAAAAACCCCCGGGAGTAACTGCCTTTTTTGAGGAGAAGGTGCAGAAAAAAATCAAGCAGAAGTCCCTTTTAAGGAAAAACAAACAGTTTAAAATGCACTAAAGCTTGACATTAACAGGTATGTTCAAACCTTGGTAAAGCCCACTAAGAGGCACGGGTCTTTAAAAGCAGTATTAACGGTTCTTTTAAAAATAAATCACTTTATCTACCTTTATCTAGGTCTTGGAACTCTTAGTCTCTTTTCTTTTAAAAAGAAATGCTTCAAGATCAAATTTCAAGGGACTATACCAATTTACTCATTTCGGGGGGCATTGATTAAAATTGAGTCACTGAAAATCAGTGTGTCAACCCAAAGTTACACGTGTCAAAAAAGTCAAACCCTGTTTCCCCTTCTGTTCAGGGGCTTTTTGGGCCCCAGCTGTCTCCCGGGTGCTCCTCACTTTAAAAAATTTCATGGGCATTTCTTTTTGCCCAATTTATGGGGGCAATGCCGGCTTTTTTCGAGGGCCCCAACTTCTTTAAAAAAAAGGCCAAAAGTCTCTCACTTTGGTTTTTTCAACCCCCTTTACAAACTGCATTACACACAGTGTTAGGAAACCCTTTCCCAATTATTTTTTAGATGGGGAGGCCCCCAAACAGACTAAATCACCATCCCAACCCAAAAAATCATTCCCCGGGCCACTGGGGGGGCTTCCCGTGCTTTGGTCCTGCTTTTTTCCTCTTTTTAACCCCTTTTATCATGCTGAAGTATGAATGATAGTATTTATATTAAATTAGGCACATTAATATAGATAAATAAGATGCATAAGTAAAACTTTCAAAAAGGAATTACCCATAGCAGTCTTTTGAAGGGATGGGGTGAGGTGGGAGATTGGAACTCCCTAGAATGGGGCTTTTTCACACTTCCACAATTGCCCTTTTTTGAATTTTGTTTTGTTTTAAACCCTGCCCCTTACCCTCCCAAAGGGAACTTTAATGATAGCCAGAAATTTCCAGCAGGCCAGCCCGAAAACAATAGTGGCATTAAGTTATATATATAAAGAAGCCATTTTGTGTACACATATATAAAAGGTAATATATTTTTAAAAATATAAAAATTTTATATATATATATATAATAATTATAATATATATATAACATATAAACACTCACCGGCCAAATTTATTAGGTACACCATGTAGAACGGGTTGGACCCCCTTTTTTTCAGAACTGGCCCCCAATTTTTTCCCTGGCATGATTTTCCCCAAGGGGTTTTCAAACGATGCTCAAGGGGGGGGGGGGGGGGGGGGGGGGGGGGGGGGACCCGGGGGCCCAAAAAAGTCCCAAAAAATATTTCCCCCACCATACACCACCCCCACCAGCCCGAACCGTTTATACAAGCAGGAGGATCCCTGCTTTCATTTGTTGCGCCAAAATTTTGACCCCACCATCCCCAAAAATCGCAGCAGAAACGAAAACTCATCAGAACCCCGGCAAAGTTTTTTAATACTACTGGGCCCAAATTTTGATGAAACTTTTGGGGGAAATTTGGGGCCCCATTTTCCTGTTTTTAAACTGAAAGGAGTGGCCCCCCCCGTGTGGCTTCGTGTGTAGGGCCCCTGCCTCAAAAATTCGCCGTAAAGTGCGTTTAAGGGTCTCTTCTCCCACCTTGGTTTTTAACGGGTTGGTATTTGAGTCACTGTTTCCTTTCTATCAAATTGAAAACCCGTCTGAAACCCCCTTTGACCCCTGGCATCAACAAGGGATTGCCCCCAGGACTGCCACTCACTGGATGTTTTTTTTTTTTTCCCGGGCCTTTTTCTGTAAACCCTTGGGGATGGTTGTGCGGGGGAAAAACCCCGGGGGATCAGCAGTTTCTGAAAAAACTCAACCACCCTTCTGGCACCAACAACCAAAAGCCCCTTCAAAGGGACTCAAATCACCTTTCTTTCCCCCTACTGATGCTCGGTGTGAACTGCAAAGGGGAATTTTGGGCCCTGTCTACAGCCAAAAAGCACTTTAATGGGCCCCCAGTGATTGGGTGGGTTTGAAATTTTAAATGTTTAACGAGAGTTGGGACAGGGGTACCTAATAAAATGGCCAGTGAGTGTATCACTCACAGTATGGCGAACTTTGAGGCAGATGGGGTACAGCAAACAGAAGACCCCACCGGGGGGGGCCCCTCCTTTTAAGCTAAAAAAAGGGAAAAGGAGGCTCCAATTTGCCCAAGCTAAATTCAAAAAATTGGACAGTAAAAAGTTTGGGAAAAAAACGTTGCCTGGTCGGATGAGTCTTGATTTTTTTGCTGCGACATTGGGATGGAGGGTCGGGAATTTTGGCGCAACAACATAAAAAATTGGACCACCCCGCCTTGTACAAGGGTTTTTCAGGCTGGGGTGGTGGTGTCATGGTGGGGGGAAAATTTTTTCTTGGCACTTTTTTGGGGGCCTTTTTGGCCCAATTTTTAGCATCGTTGCAACCCCTTTTGTGGAACCCAAATGCCACGAAGAATTGGGGCGTTCTGAAGGAAAAAAGGGGGGGTCCAACCCTTTAATAGCATGGTGCCCAAATAAAGTGGCCGGTGAGTGTATAAAACCTATTATATATGTGTACACAAAATGGCTTCTTTATTAGAGACACTCTTCAAGTTGTGGGGTTTAATCTCTTTTTTTCCTTTAAAAAAACCCCAGCCAAATCCTTATTATAAGATTTTCCCCTACCCGTTAAATCATTCTGCAGGAATAATGAGGCATGTATTTAGGATTATGTAAATTAGATGGAGATACTGCCATACTCTGAACAAACCTTTTCTTTCCTTGGTTTCCCATTTGGGTTAAAATTTTAAAGGGTTTTGAAGGGGGCCCGGGAAAACAAGGAAATGTAGCGTAAAGTTCCCGAACCAATTTTTTGACTTTAAATTGTTTTTAATATAAAATTTTTTAAAAAAATTGTACACAAAGGGTCCCTTTTATTTTTTACCCTGCTTTTCTGTAATGAGCACACGCTGAAAAACTCTCTAAAACAGAACAGGGAAGGGGTTTTTTTTAAACGATTATTAGGGCCATGGCCCAAAATGAAAACTGCAAGGGCTTAAAAAATTTTTAAAGAAATACTGAAAGTGTCTGGAAAATTAAAAAAAAAAAAAAAAACAAAAAATTCCTAAAAGGAAAGTGTTTTAAAATAAAAATGTGAGTTTAAAAAATAAGTCATTTTTTTTGACACATTTTCCCTTTTTAAAAACAAAATACAAACAGTCGTAAAGCAGGAAAATAACCCAAAATCCCCCCCACTCCCCAGAGGGGTGTCCCCCATGGGGTATCAAAAACGTGTTTAAAAATAAAAAACCCCTATGGAAAAAAAAATTTTGTTTAGTTTTTTTTGTGAATTTTTCCCTTCGTTTAAAAAATTTTTTTTTTAGTGCCTAATGATTCCCCATTTAAACAATGGACAAATACCAAGTTTTTAGCTCAAAGGGAAATACACTCTCCCAATGGGCATGTCGGGGAAACTCCCCAAAGTCGGAGCGCACCTTTTTCTCCCGTTTTCCGGGGAAATTTTTCCCCATGTATGTTGGCGCGAGGGTCGCTAAAACCGGGGGTAAAGTCCGGCCCCGCCCCGGGCATTTTGGGGGGCGCCTGTGGCGGGGGCTTTGGCGCCCGTGCAGGGGGCCGCCCAAAAAATTTTTGCGGGCCCCAGGGGGTGCCCCTCAAAACATTCGGGGGAAAAGTTCACCATGCCTGCCAGTTTTTGGGGCGCAGTTCGGGGCTTAGGTTTCCCGTGCGGGGCTGCGCCGAACATGTAAATTTGATTGAGACAGGCGGAAAACAGTGAAAAACCCTTAAAGATGTCCGGCGGGATGGAGTATGAATCAAAAAAAACGCCCCTTTTTTAGGGGAA